>JAJIBD010001678.1:0-158320 GCA_021461705.1 Cryptotis parvus
GAAAATGAAGTTATGAAATTTGCCTATAAATGGATGGACATGGAGAAGATTATGTTGAGTGAAGTTAGCCAGAAGGAGAGAGACAGACACAGAATGACTGCATTTATTTGCATGACATAAATATATATGTTCATATTATGATACCAATACCCAAGGGTCAAGTGAAACATGAACCAGGAGGTCTTGTCAAAGGTGGAAATTATCACAAACATGTGGGAGTCAGAGGCTAGGTAAGACAGAAAATGGAACGGTGTGCTAACAATTGTCGAGGGTACTAATGCCAACCTAGACCTGAGCATTAAATACAGGCAAAAGATACACATGACAACCCTTTAATGTATGTTCTGTAATCCATAGTCTTGAAGGGAAGCAAGAGAGAGAGAGAGAGAAAGGAAAGAAATAAAGAACCTGCCATGGAGGAGGGCTGGGGGAGGGGGAGGGAACCGGGGACGTTGGTGGTGGGAGATGGGCACTGGTGGAGGGACGGGTGCTGGAACACTGTATGACCAAAACCCAAATATGAACTATCTTTGTAATTGTATATCTCACAGTGGTTTAATAAAATACTTAAAAAACTGCTTTATAAAGTTATGGATAGTTGAGTTTTAGGCATATGATATTTCAGTACCAGTCCCACCGCCAGTGTCAACTTGCCCCCACCAGTGTTCCCATATTCCCTACCCAACCCCAGTCTCTGCCCCCACCCATCCCCAGCCTATCAGCTTGAACCTTACAAAGTTGAAGCTTGAACCTTACAAAGTTCTAGCAGTTGCAGATCTCGTTTAGATCTCATGTTTTCAGCATTGTTGAGTTTGTGTTTTGGATATATGTCACCCATATCACCAGTATAACTGCAGCCCTGACACTTATTCACCCCTTACTTACTGTTCTCTTCTCCACCCCCACCCCTGCCTTGATTTATTTCCTTCTCTGTCCTTCTCTCTAAACACTCGGGTCAAGGGTGGTCTATGCATTCCTCATTAACTGCAATTACGTTTTCTTATCCAGTATTCTATAAACCACGATAAGTGAGATAATCCTGTGTTTTTTAAACTTTTCCACTCTTTTTTCTTTCCCCCTTTTTATGTGTTTGTTGTGAGGACCACACCCACCAGAGCTTAGAGGGAGGGACACCAGAGCCATACTGGATAAAGGAGATGGGGAAGGGCAGATTATCAGGGTCATATTCAGCCGTTCCTGAGTGGAGTCCAAGCCCGCTGACACTTCAAAAACATTATTCTACAGATGCTAGGCATGTATTCTAAACAGATGCTAGGCATGTATTCTAAACATATGCTAGGCATGTATTCTAAACAATGCTAGGCATGTATTCTAAACATATGCTAGGCATGTATTCTAAACATATGCTAGGCATGTATTCTAAACATATGCTAGGCATGTGTTCTAAACATATGCTAGGCATGTATTCTAACACTTGAGTCACAGCCCCTGTGTACTTTGCACCCCCTCAATAATTAACCTCCATTTTGATCAAATATCTAACTTTGATCATTTTTATTTTTTCTGGAGGTTGCTCAGGGCTTACATAGCTCTGTGCTCAGGGAATCACTCCTGGCAGTGCTTGGTAGCCATATGTCAGAATTAAACCCAGGGATTGAACCATACAAGGCACTGCATTGTCTCTCCAGCCTCATAAAACAGGTTCAGTGTCTGAAAATGTCACCTCAGGCTTTTTCTAGTGTTACAGTTATTTCCGACTAGAATGGCAGTGTGGTACTAGTCACTTCACTGTGGCATGTAAAGCATAGTAATTTGATACCTACTGTTAGCCAAATGTTCATTTTTATTTTTACTTATGATTCTAGGACTAACCTTTTATAGAGTCAACAAATTGTTTAGAATCAATAAGTCACTTCAACAAAATAATGAAATTTGAAGATGGTTGCTGTGAGAATTGGAATCTCTCATCCTGCAGGTGATTGTTGATCAAGCTTTTTATTGACCCACTAAAAATATTCTACCACTTCTAATAACATAGGTGGACCTGAGGGGCATTATACTTAGTGTAATATTGTAAGTCACAGGACATATTCTTCTTAGATTGTTGAAATTATAGAAGACAATAAAATGATGGTTACCAGAGGAGGGAGCTATGGCGGTTTGTTGTTGAGTATGTATAAAGCTACAGTTGCACAAAACAGCTAAGTCCTAAAGACACAACATAGTATCTCTCGTTAACAATAGGAAATTGTATACTTTTAAAAAAAGTAAAGAGAGCTCATCTTAAAATTTTTACCAGCTCCAATCCCCAAAGGTACACAAACTTTTGGAAGTGATGAAGATATTTATTACCTGAATTGTAGTGTTGGTAACTCAAGTATGTATGCATATCTGTCTAAGCATAACCGTGTAGACACTAATTATTTTCAGCTTTCTGTATGCTATGGATATTGCAATAAAGCTGGGGAGGGAGGAAGTAGTAAGATCATAGCTGCATATTGAACTTTACGTATTGGATAGACCTGTCATCCTTCCCCAGATTACTGGTAATTTATCCTGCTAAAAAATCATCTGTTGCAATTAGGATAATATTCATTAAAGAAAGGTCAGGGATGGGGCAGAGAGATAGGACAAAGATTAAGGTCTCCTAGCTTGCAGCTATGGTTGTAACCCTGGTCTGAATTCCAGCACTACATATGGCCTCTGAGTGAAGTCAGGAGTAAAATACCCGAGCACCACTGGGTGTGCCTCCTGCCCCTCTTCTCCACACCCAATGTTTAGGGGTTGGGAGACAACTCAGATGGGCTAGAGTGCATGTGTTGCATATGGAAGCTCTGGGTTCAGTCCCTAACACCAAACAGTCCCCCAGTATCATTAGGAGCAACTCCCCAAGTACCATACTTGGGCACTGTCAGATATGTATTCAACCAAACTGTAAACTTGCTTCCCCCTCCCCAAAATACATTGGAAAGGCTAATGATATACTCTTTGGCCAACAAAAATATATTTCACAGGCTAATCTTATCCAGTTGTTGAGTAAAATTTAGTTTACTACATTAAAAATTAAGGCATGAAGGGGCGGGAGCAACAGCACAGCTGGTAGGGCATTTGTCTTGCACGCGCCAACCCGGGTTCAATTCCCAGCATCCATATAGTCCCCCCAAGTACCACCAGGAGTAATTCCTGAATGTAGGAGCCAGGAGTAGCCCTAGAGCATTGCCAGGTGTGACCCCTCCACAAAAAAAAAAAGCATGTGACTAGTATTGCTATTATCCTTGGAAGACTGGGGAGTAGCTCTATGGTAGAACACATGCATTAAATATGAGAGGCCAGGATTAACCCCTAGTACTAAAAAAAATAAAGAACTGGAGAGATGCTACAAGAAGTAAGGTACTACCTTGCATGTAGCAGACCCTGGTTTCAATCCCTACATATGATCCCCACAGCACTGCTAGCAATTACTCACTCCTGAACACTGAGCCAGAAATAGACCATGGGCATTTCTGGGTGAGGCTGACAAACAAACAAAAAAAAAAAACCTAACTATTCTCGAGACGCAGCTGGGGAAGCTGGATCTCGGCTCTCCCCAGGCTCAGCTGACCATGGGGCCCCAGGAGGACAGATGGGTTTTTGGGAGTGGGCCCATCACCTCTGGGGGGTCCCGGAAGCAGCCGGATGAGACTCACCCACCAATTAGCTGCCACCTTCGCTGTTCGGATGCTGCAGCATATCAACCCGCCCAGGAGGGATGCTACCTCAAGACCAGATTAACAGAGCAAAGGAGTTTGAGCCCAGGTAGGCAGCTCCCAGAAGCAGGAATCACCGGAAATTCATCAGATGGAGCTGGAGTTGGCCCTTCCCCCTCCATTTTGTCTGAGCCCGGTGGCCCTGCCCAGGAGATGCCCTGGGGCTACCAGCCATAGCATGCAGAAGCTCAGACGCAGCTGGAGAAGCTGGAACTCTGCTCTCCCCAGGCTCAGCTGACCATGGGGCCCCCAGGAGGACAGATGGGTTTTGGGAGTGGGCCCATCACCTCTGGGGGATCCTGGAAGCAGCCGGATGAGACTTCGCCCACCACATTAGCTGCCATTTTCGCTGTCTGGACACTGACCATGAGGCCCCTAAGTCACGGCGCCCACGCAGTCCATCAAACTAGTGGAAACAGTTATGTCCTTTAATGTACTGCATTCTACAATGTGTAGGAAATGTAGGCGGAGGGAGAGATAGAGAGGAGAGAAAAGACATACAGAACCCGCCAAGTGGTTGGAGGTGTGGGAGGGGGAGGGAGGTGGGGACATTGGTGATGGGAGATGAATTCGGGTGGAGGGATGGGTGTTGGAACACTGTAGAACCAAAACTTTGACATGAGCATCTTGCAATTGTATGTCTAAAAGTGGTATAATAAAATTTGAACAAAAAAGAAAAAAAATAATGAAAGTCACCCTAATAAAGTGCTTTTCTGAATTTTGAAAAAAAAATTAACTATTCTCCATGGATATATAACAAATTACTATTTTAACTATATTGTATTTAAGTTGTTTCTGTAGAACCATGTAATTGTACTAATACCAAATTGAACAGTCTAAGATTCATGTTATACTTCAAGCATAACTACCAACCTAGCTAATCGACATTCTGGTGCTAGTTGTTGTACTTAGAACATAACTAACAACATTACAGTAGTATTGCACTAGCTAATTAACGTTCTTGTGCTAGTTGAATATTCCTCTTTTTTGTTGGTTGGTTTGGTTTTGGGATATCCACCAGTGCCTCCTGAGATGACTCTTGGAGCTGCCTGCAGAAGTACTTGGAGAACCATGATGATCTGGGGCTGAATCTGGGGCACACATATAGAAAGCATGGATTCGTGTCCATTTAACTTTCTCTATTAAAGCACCTGAAATAAATCTTAGACTTATTTTGTTAAGTTGACTTCTAGATATATGAGAAATACATGTACAAAACATGCCAAATTTACTCTGGGCCTGACGAACTCATGTCAGGTTATGGTCACCACACAGTGTCAGTCTTGGAGAGAGAGAGGAATTTTCCCCTGAGGGGAGAGTTGTATGTCATTGTTTGATTTAGGACTTCTATACTCCTTGGAAAGACCTCAAAATATTTCATCTTCTCCCATCTGTGGTCTGTGAAAGGACACACTTCTCAGGGAGGAATTGAAGATTATCACTTTCCATGGTGTCCAGGTTTCTCCTCTGTCTCCTGAATGCCTGTCTCTTGGAGCATACATGTAAACCTGTTCCTATCATGGCAGTCATGCTCATGTGGTCTGTGACTACTATATGAACTCATCAGGCAAGCCTGAAATCACTTGTTGTTTGACACAGAAATTGCTTTGCAATACTTGTGAACCAAACAAGTTTGCGCTTGTGTGCTAACTATCAAATTTGGTCAGTTAGGTAAATAACTCTGAGTAATAAAGTTGGAAGCAGCCAATAGGTTATGCTAAGTGGAATAAACTCAATCATCAGACTCTTACTTAACTTAGTTTGGCCAGATAGAATGTTGCTTGGGGACCTGAGAGATAGTATAGGGGCTAATGTGCTTACCTTGCATGTGGCCAACCAAAATTCCATTCCAGCACCACAGATGGTCTCCTGAGCGCTGTCCAAAGTGATTTCTGAGCACAGAGCCAGGCATAAGCCCTGAGCACTGCCAGGTTTGGGCCCCCAAACCATGACTGAGCTGCGACACTAAGCTACCAGTCTATCAGTTCAAGCCACAGATAACTATCAAAAGGAAATTGCCGGGTCTCAGGAATGTAGATCAGTGGTAGAGCACTTGCCTTGAATATGTAAAGTCCTAGTTTTGAGTCCTGGAACTGGATGTTTGGAGGGGATGGGGAGGGGGAAGGAAATTGTTTTACATTAGAAAAAATTCATGAATACTAGATAAAGGCAGATTTTCATTTATAGTAAAATCACTATACATATAATCTTATTATTGAAAGAAAAATAAAAAGTTAAGAAAACAAATGAAGTTTTCAGCTCAAGTTACAAAAAATAGCAAAAAAGAAATTCTGACCATGGAAGACATATACATAGTATTAAATGCCTTTATTATTGAAAGATAAAATTAACGTGGAGAGAAAAAACAAATCAGGATCATAGGAAATTATACTATTAAATGATCTTATTATAAAAAAGATAAGCCAAAAGCCTTTATCTCGATTTGAAAGGACCAATTATGAAGAAACACAAAGGCTTTGGTGTACACATTGGGTAACCATGAAACTGTAATAATACTAGAACAGGTGGTGCTCCTAGCACCGAGTATGGGCTGAGTACCTGTTCCTATGCCTCCTTACTGTTGTATCCACCTTATCTTTCTGCTTCCCAGCTGCACCTTTTACCAAGGTTTGCTCAGAACTTGGACTGCACCCATGTTCCTGATCAGTGGAGATTTACCTTTGCTTAAAGAAATATGGCACTGAGTCGATTTTTTCATTTCTGTTTTTTGGTGTTTGGGCCACACCCAGCAGTGCTGAGGCCTTACTCCTAGCTCCGCACTCAGGGGACCATCCAGGGTGCTGGGGATTGAATCCTGGTTGGTCACATGCAAAGCAATCACCTTACTCATCCCACTGTGGTAACCCTCTGACCCCAATTTTTCTTTTATGTCCTGGAAAGGAATCTTTCTAAACATCAGAGTGTTTAATTTGGAAATAATTTGACTCTTAAGGGAAGTTGCAAAATTAGTACACAAAATACCAACACACCCTTTACCCAGATGTACCTATTGCTGACATTAGCCCCAGGTGCTCTCAATTCGTGTGACTAAGTCTTATCCTTCCCACCTCCGACACACACTCTTTTCCTGAGTCATTTTCCAGTTAATTGCATAAACCATAGACCCCAAGCTACGTCAGTTATGATTCCCATGAATAAGAACATTCTTACATAACCAAATAGTTATCTAATTCAGCAACTTTAACACTGATGCAATACTTTTATATAACCTACCATCCATATTCCAATTTGACAATTGAATCCAAAATGTGGTATAGAATATTTTCCTCCTTCTGGTACAGGATCCAATCATGGATTTCAGGTTTAATTGTCATGCTTGAAAGCTTCCTTTGGTCTGGAATATGTCTCCTTTGAATTTGTTGGTCTGTTTTGGGGGTGCTCCCAAACAGTACTCAGTCTGTGAGTCTGTGGACCAGTCCTGGGGCACTTGGCCCTGCGGGTAACTCAGTGCCAATAATCTGAGGTTGTGGTAATTCTCAGGCCCTACAGTGCCAGACACCACTAGGAATATTCCCAGAGGTGGTCTGGGGATTTTCCAGAGGTCATGTGGTATACCAGGGAACAAACTAGGCTGGGTTCATGAATTGTCCTAATGGCTCTACCATCTCTCTAGCCCTCAGCTTTGTTTTAAAAACAATATTGGTATTGAACAAAAGCCCAAAGGCAACAGAAACTAAGAACTGTTCTTCAGTAGAAGCTTACCACAGGGGAAGGAGAAAGGGGGTGGTTAGGATGGGGGGAATGCTGGGACAATGGTGGGAGGATGTGGTCACTCTGGGTGAGGGTGCTGAGAGGGAGAGGGAGTAGCTATGCATGAAACGATCATTAACATAACATTAACCAGTAGGCCAAAAAGAAAGAAGTAAAGAAAGAGGGAGAGAGGAAAAGAGAAAGAAAGCAAGAAAGAAAGCAAGGGAAGCAAGAAAAAAAAAAGAAAAAGAAAAAGAAAAGAAAGAGAAAGAAAGAAAGAAGGAAGGAAGGAAGGAAGGAAGAAAGAAAGAAAGAAGGAAAGAAAGAAAGAAAGAAAGAAAGAAAGAAAGAAAGAAGAAAAAGAAAGAAAAAAGAAAGAAAGAAAGAAAGAAAGAAAGAAAGAAAGAAAGAGACCCAGTTGTAAAGCATATAGTTTTGTTTTTTATTTTATTATACCACCGTGAGATATACAATTACAAAGATGTTCATGTTTGGGTTTCAGTCATACAGTGTTCCAGAACCCATCCCTCCACCAGTGCTCATTTCCCACCACCAATGTCCCTGATTCCTTCTTCTCCCCCCCACCCCAGCCTGTCTCTATGGCAGGTTCTTTATCTCTTTTCTCTCTTTCCTTTTCTCTTTTCCTTCTCATATACATTGTGGATTGCAATGCATACATTTAGAGGTTATCATGTGTATCTTTTTGACTGTGTTCAATGCTCAGTTCTAGGTTGATATTAGCACTTTTCGACAATTATTAGCACACTGTTCCCTTCTCTGTCTTACCTAACCTCCTGACTCCCACACGTTTGTGGTAATTTCCACCTTTGACAAGGCCCCTGATCCATGCATTGCCTGACCTTGGATATTGGTATTATAATATGTATGTATATATATATATATATATATATATATACACATACACACATACATATATATGTCATGCAAATAAATGCGGTCATTCTATATTTCTTTTTCCTTCTGGATAATTTCACTCAACATTATCCTCTCCATTTCCATCCATTTATAGGCAAATTTCATAACTTCATTTTTCCTAACAGCTGCATAGTATTCCATTGTGTAGATGTACCAAAGTTTCTTTATCCAGTCATCAGTTCTCAGGCACTCTGGTTGTTTCCAGATTCTGGCTATTGTGAATAGTGCTGCTATAAAAATAAAAGTAAGGATGGAGTTTCTGCTGTGTGTTTTTGGCTTCCCAGGGTATATTTCCAGGAGTGGTATGGCTGGGTCAAATGGGAGCTCAATTTCTAGTCTTTGGAGGAGGAATGTCCATATTGTTTTCCCAAAAGGCTGTACCAGTCGATATTCCCACCAACAATGGATGACAGTCCCCCTTTCCCCCGCATCCATGCCAGCACATGTTGTTCTTGACATCGTTTTATATGTATGGGGCCGTGGGTTCTATTTCTGACTTATCAGAAATAGCAAATTAAAAAAAATAGAAAAAAATAGAAATGAATGGCTTTGAATAGAGACATTTTGAATGACATTTTTAAGAAAAAATTGATTATTTCTGGCTGAGGGATAAAGCACAGCACAGCTCCAAAGGGCTTCTCTCTGTCTCTGTCTCTGTTTCTGTCTCTGTCTCTCTCTCAATTTGGTTTTTTGGACCACATCTGGCTGTGCTCAGGTCTTACTTCTGGCTTTGCACTCAGGAATCGCTCCTGGTGGTGCTCAGGAGAACATATGTGGTGCCAGGGGTCACGTCCACCTGGGTCATATGCACCTTACCCCCCTCTCCTATCTCTCCACCCCCATGGGGATTTTCCTCAGGAGGCCCCAGCTTTCATTTGTAGCATCACCTGGTCCCCACTCTGAAATCATGGGTCACCCAGCACTGCCGCCTGGAGCCTCCCGTGACACAACCAGAAAGTAGTAGCGCCGAACCCAAAGGTTTATTGATATCAGAAAAATGACTCCGAGGGCTGGGTGAGGGTGACCTGCAGAAGGTTTGTTCTTACGCGCCCAGGGGTGGCTGGGGGAACACTCGCCCTGAAAGTAGGAAGAGGGCATGAGGCGGGGTTAGTATACAAGAGGGCCGGGCTGTGACGGCTCTATGAGCAGTTTCACGGTAAACAAAATAGTGGTTTCCTGTCCTTGAACAATATGGCAAGTGGACAATTGCTCAAAACAACTTTAAGAAAGGGGTTTTGAAACAAAAAAAGCATATCCTGGTTTGTTCTCAGCCCCTCATCCCAAATGAAACAAACAAAAACCGGAGTGATAGTGCAACAGGCAGGGTGCTTGCCTTGCACACAGCTGACCCGGTTCTATATTGGGCATCTCATATGGTCACCCTGAACGAACGGTTTGAGGCTCTTCATATTCCTGGAGCAGGCAGATGCCATTGGGCCACACTGGCACGTGATAGGGTCAAATGGAAATATTATTGGCACCCGCTCAAGCAAATTGACGAATAATGGGATTTCAAGTGATCAAGTGATCAAGTGATGGTCCCCCAAACACTGGAAGGAGTGATCCCTAAATACAAGGCAGGAATAATCCCTGAGCACTGTGAGGTGTGGTCCCCAAACAAAAGCAGACAAAACCCTAGTGGTTTGTGTAAGTTTTCCACTCGAGGCTCAAGTGGTACAATCTCTTCAGAGTTCTAACTTAAGTAGAATTCTGTCCTTTCCAAGGCTGCACGTTTTGGGTCCCCGATTTCTGTCCTGCACAGTCGCTACCTTTTCCCTTGAACCTAAAATCACCTCTAGGGAGATCCTTCTGTTAAGGTGAAAGTGGATTTATTCCTGGCCTTGGTTTGGAATTGTATGAAAGACCTGCACACAAAACTCAGAAGCTTAAGAAGTTTATTGTTTATTTTAAGTAGACAGGTCCAAGTCCTTCCCAATGTCCAGACTTTTCTATTTTACCGGTGTATAATAATGTCACTCATCCTGTCCCTTGAAGC
Source organism: Cryptotis parvus (assembly GCA_021461705.1). Lineage (NCBI taxonomy): Eukaryota > Metazoa > Chordata > Mammalia > Eulipotyphla > Soricidae > Cryptotis > Cryptotis parvus. Next base: position 10,351 of record JAJIBD010001678.1, read on the forward strand.
TGGGTCCTCTGCATGAACCCTCAGGACTATGGACTGCTTCTCTATGACAAAAGAACTTGGTGCATGAAATGGAGAAAGAAAAGCCTCTTCAACAAATATTACAGGGAAAACAGTATAACCACATAAGAGGAGGGAGAGAGAGAGAGAGAAGAAGAGAAACCTCATCAGATTCTTACATCATACACAGAAGTTAATTCAAAGTGGGTTAAAGATCTCAAGATAAGACCAGAATTCATGAAATACTTTAAGGAAAATATAGGCAAACTACTATGGGTTCTGTACCTCAAAAGTGTTTTCAATGACCTGGTCTCATTAGCAAAGAATTTGACACAGTTGGAGAGGGGCAATAATCAAATCAAAATTAGTAGAACAGGGGCCGGAGAGACAACACAGCAGGTAGGAAGTTTGCTTTGCACATGGCCTACAGGGGTTCAATCCCCAGTACCCCATATGGTCTCCCGAGCACCGCTGGGGGTAATTCCTGAGTGAAGATCCAGAAATAACCCCGAGTATCACCGGGTGTGACCCATAAAGCAAAAAAAAAAAAATTAGTAGAACACCAGGTTAATCAATTAATCTAAGGTTAGTTTAATTTGAGCATCCCAATCCAGTCCACATGAAAAGGTACAAATCAAGTAGATGATGAGGGGCTGGAGTGATAGCACAGGGGCAGGGCGTTTGCCTGGCACAGCGGCGACCTGGGTTCATCCCTGGCCCCTGAACACTGCCAGGAGTAATTCTTGAGTGCAGAGCCAGGAATAACCCCTGAGCATCGACGGTATAACCCAAAAAGCAAAAAAAAAAAAAAAAATAGATGATGAGGTGATGGGTGGGAAATAATCAAAGGGAAGCCCCAGCCAGGTGTCAGGGGGCTGGATTTCTCTCAATTACATACTCATCTATTCCCAGGCTATAGAATCAGGTCAGATCTGTACATCCAGACAGGTAGCAGAATCAGCCAGGTCTTGGACACCTGGACACAAGGTACTGGACACAGGAGTCTCACTCACATGCACATGGCCATGGCCAGAGACTAAGGAGAGGCAGAACAATAGAGAATCACCGAGGTACAGTCCTAAGGAGGTGGAGAGACAAGGGAAACATACGCTGGCTAGACAATGGCATAGGGCCAAGACCAGGCATCACCCACCAGAGGCAACCAGGATCCAGACCAGAGAGACAGGACTAATGACATTGTCCTGTAAAAGGCAAGACCTAGCACTTGGGAAGGACCAAGCCCATGCATTTGAACTGTAACAAACTTAATGCTCAGGGGTTACTCCTGGCTCCACACTCAGGAATTACTCCTGGTGGTGCTTGATTCCCCAATCATATGGAATGCTGGGGATCGAACCCTGGTCAGCCAGCGTGCAAGGCAAATGCCCTCCCTGCTGTAATATTAGACTCGGGCCCTGCATCTGGGTTTGGTACATAAATCATTCACACAATTCTCAAGTCCTCACAAGCATGTAAAAATCCACCTTTGCAGTAACAATAACAAAACCCCAAATAAACAAACGGGACTATATCAAAAATGAAAGTTCTGGGGTTGGGGTGATAATACAGCAGGTAGGGGGTTTGCCTTGTGTGTGGCCTGACCTGGGCTTAATCTCCGGCATCCCATGTGGTCCCCCAAGCACTGCAAAAAGTGATTCCTGAGTGCAGAGCCTGGGAGTAACCCCTGAGCATGACCAGGTGTGACCCAAAAAAGAGAAAAAAAATAGTGCTACATGCAAAAGAAACTCCAGCTAAAATAAAGACATCCTACTCAATGGGAAGCTATTTTCACACAGATAAAGGACAAGATCTAGGATATTTAAAACATTCACAAAGTTCAGCAACAAAGAAACATAACATCAAAACTTGGGGAAAAGAGAAGAGACACAAAGAGAACATATGGGTGCCAATAAGCATATGAAAAAGTGGTGTTCATCATGACTTATTATCAGGGAGCTCGAAATCAAAACAGTAATGAGAAATCTTAATCAGCGAGCATGGCTTAAATCAAGAACACAGGAAGTAACCAGTGCTGGTGGGGCTCTGGCATAAAAGGAACCAGTATCCACTGCTAGTAGGAATGTTGCTTGTTTCATCCCCATAAAAATATGAAGATTTACAAAAAATATCTAAGAGTAGAGCAAGCATATGACACAGCAGTTGCACTTCTTGACATCATCCTCCCAAACAGAAAATCAGTAATTTGAAAAGATATTGTGTACATCTATGACCAATGCAGTGATTAGGACAATAGCCAAAATACAGAAGCAACCCAAATGGAATTATAAATGACAAGATTAGTAGAATACACAATGGAATACTATGAAGTCATAATAAAAGATGAAATCATGCAGTGCCCTGTAACTGGGATAAAAACAGAGGGTATCGTGTTAAGTGAAGTTAGTCAGAGAGAGAAGGACAGAAAATGGATGTTCTCAATTATCTGTGGGTTACAGTAATAAGACAAGGGAAAAGAAGATATGAAACAGTAGCCAAACCTTGGTCTTGGATTACAGAAATATTAATGCCAAAGAGAGAGGTGTGCCAGAAAGGCATGAGGAAGTGGGTTAGTTATAACATAACAGCACTGGTCAAAAGTCTTGGATATTTCCACGAGGTGGGGGGAGGTAACTGTGTACTTCAAAACCATACGAGTCAACTCCAGTGTAAAAGTGTGATCCACACTATAGGAAGCAAATTGAAAGCCAAATAAATGATAAGAAGTGGGTAAAGAAAAGGAGGAAGCGATGGGCGATTAGTGGAGATGCCAATACTGGGAAGGGCTGTGGAGTTGGAACATTGAGTGCCTGAAACTCTGTTGTCAATATCTGTAAGTCATAGGGTTCTTTTCTTGCTTTTTGTTTTTGTCTTTTGGGTATTTTGTTTGGTGTTTGGGCCACACCCAGTGGTTCTCAAGGCTTATCCCTCCCTCTGTATTCATGGATCACTCCTGGTGGTGCTCAGAGGCCATATGAGGTGCTGGGGATCAAACCTGGATAGGCTATGTGCAAGTCAAACATCTGTGTGCTCTCTACTATTGCTCCAGCCCTTGCTATAAACTATCTCTACAGCCCCTAAATCATAGTAAGTGGATGAGCTGTGGAGTCAGACGTTGAAAATGGCTGCGATTATGATGAGCAAGTTTCATCTGGCTGCTTCCGAGGCCCTACTGGGGTGGCGGGCCAGGATCAGAACCCGTCCTCCCTCTTGGGTGCCTTGTGGTCAGCTGAGCTAGGGGAGAGCTGGATGGCAGCTCTCTCCCGTGTGTCTGAGTCTCTGCATGATGGTCGATAGCCCTGAGGCAGTTCGTGGGCAGGTCGGTCCACCAGGCCTCCCAGACAGGAAGAGAGGGGAAAGGGGACCCCAGCTCCCCCTCTATGAATGCCCAGTGATTTTCGCCTCCGAGAACTACCTACCTGGGCTTGAACTCGGCTGCTTTGCTGTGTGGGGCTCTGGTGAGCCAGGCTTAAGATCAGCTTCTCTCTTGGGTGGTGCTCTGATGAGCTGTGGAGTTTGGACCTTAAAAATGGTGGCTATTATGGTGAGCGAGTTTCATCTGGCTGCTTCCGAGGCTCTACTGAGGTGATGGGCCGGGACTAAAACCTATCTTCCCTCCTGGGCACCTAATGGTCAGCTGAGCTAGGGGAGAGCTGGATGGCAGCTCTCCCCATGTGTCTGAGTCTGTGCATGATTGCTTTACTACTTTCAATAATCAATTCTTGTAACCATTTCAATCATTGTCATCCTGGTCCCTTATCTATTCTAACTGCCCTTTGTAGATGGCTTTTTATTTTATTTCTAAAACTTTTTTGGGGGTCACACAAAGTTATGCTCAGGGGTTACTCATGGCTCTGCACTCAGGAATTACTCCTGGCAGTGCTCGGGGAATCATATGGGATGCCAGGGATTGAACCCAGGTCTGCCATGTGCAAGGCAAATGTCCTTCCTGCTGTGCTATTGCTCTGGCTCCTAGATTTTAATTTTTTTTTTTTTTTTATTATACCACCATGAGATATACAATTACCAAAGTGTACATAATTAGTTTTCAGTCATATAGTGTTCCAGCACTCATCCATCCCTCCACCAGTGCCCCATTCTCACCACCAATGTCCCCATATCCCTCCCCCCCCCCAGTCTGCCTCTATAGCAGGTACCTTTTATGTTCCTCTCTTTCTCCCTCTCTCTGTCTCTATCTCTATCTCTGTATCTCTCTCTTTTTTACATTTGACTTGCCCTACATTCATTTAGGGTTTATCATGTAAGTCTCTTTGTGTATATTCAGTGGTGAGTTCTAGTCTGGCATTGCCATTTCCCACACTTAGTAGAATACTGGTATATATTTATATCCCATTAATGAATGCAGTCATTCTATTTCTATCCTTTTCATTATGACTAATTTCACTCAGCATGATAGTCTCCATGTCCATCCGTTTGCAGGTGAATTTCATGATTTCGTCTTTTCTGACAGCTGCATTTTCCATTGCGTAGCTGTACCACAGTTTAACCAGTCCTCTGTTCTCGGGCACTTAAGTTGTTTCCAGATTCTGGCTATCGTAAATAGAGTTGTGATGAATAAAGAAGTATAGATAGTGTTTCTGCTATGTGTTTTTTGGTCTCCAGAGTATATTCCCAGGAGTGAATATGCACTAGTTAAGAGACACAGAGTTGCAAAATGGATAAAAAAAAAATTGAATCCAACATTCTGCTGCCTTCAAGAAACACATCTGAACAATCGGAGCAAAGACAGGCTCAAAGTAAAAGGCTGGAAAATAATCCTTCACTCAAAGAACTCCTCCAAAAAGGCAGTGTGGGGATACCATACTGGTATCTGACAACATAGACTTCAGGCTGAAGAAGGTCAGAAGAGACAGACGTCACTTCTTAATAATCAAGGAGTACACATATCAGGAAGAAATTACTCCTAAACTTATATACACCCAATGAGGGGTCAGCGAAATACCTAAAACAACTGCTAATAGACTTCAAAGAAGACACTGACATCAACACAATTGTAGTTGGAGATTTCAACACTGCCCTATCAACTCTTGATAGAGCAACAAGACTGAAACTCACCAAGGAAATACTGGCCCTAAAGGAAGAGGTGGAAGAAAGAGGGCTAGTAGATACATACAGGGCATTTCACCCCCCAAAAAACCCGAATACACATTTTTTCCAGCGCACATGGAACATGCTCCAAGATAGATCATATGCTGAGCCACAAAACATACCTCCATAAAATCAAGAAGATAGAAACTGTGTCAACTATATTTTCAGACCACGATGCACTGAAAAAAAGAAGTTAATCGCACACAAAGGTGGAGAGCCATACCATGCACTTGGAACCTAAACAGCTCACTGCTGAACAATCAGCAGGTCATAAAACAAAATCAAAGAGGAAATCTAAAAAATTCCTGGAAACAAATGAGACTGAAGACATGAATTACCAGAATTTGTGGGATACAGCGAAAGCAGTGTTATGAGGCAAATTCATAGCTCTTCAAGCATTCATCAGAAAAAAAAAGGCCATTATAAACAGTTTGACTTCACAGCTTAAGATCTTAGAAAGTGATCAATAAAAGGAGCCCAATCCAGGCAGAAAAGAAAGAAATTATAAAACTTAGAGAGGAAATCAATAAGCTGGAAACCCAAAAAAAAAAAAAATCCAGAAGATCACAAAACCAAAAGCTGGTTCTTTGAAAAAATATACAAGATTGACAAACCACTTGCAAGACTTGTATGGAAAGGGAAAGAGAGAACCCAAATAAATAGAATCATCAATAAAAATGGGACATCACAACAGAAACCACAGAAATTCAAAGATCATCAGAGATTACTATGAGAGTCTGTATGCCACATAACAAGAGAACCTAGAAAAAATGGACAAATTCCCGAATCCCTATAGCCTCCCAAGGCTGCAACAAGAAGATTTGGATTACCTCAACAAATCTATCACCATCAAGGAGATGGAATCAGTAATCAAAAGTATCCCCAAACACAAAAGCCTAGATTTTTTTTTTTTTTTTGCTTTTTGGGTCACACCCCGCGATGCTCAGGGGTTACTCCTGGCTCTGCACTCAGGAACTACTCCTGGCGGTGCTCGGGGACCATATGGGATGCCGGGATTGAACCTGGGCCTGCATGGGCCGGCCACGTGCAAGGCAAACGCCCTACCCGCTGGACTATTGCTCCGGCCCCACAAAAAGCCTAGATTTTAAATTAAAAAAAAATTAAATCACCGTGAGATCACTGTATCACTGTCTTCCCATTCATCATCGATTTGTTCAAGCGGGCACCAGTAACATCTCCATATGTCCTGTCTCATGCTAGTAGAGCCCAAGGGCATCTGCTTGCTCCAGAAACATAAAGAGGCTAAAACCATTCCATCAGGTCATGGGAATGAGGTCGAAAATTGTTACTGGTATTTGGCATATCAAATACGACACGGGTAGCTTGCCAGGCTCTGCCAAGCAGGTGGCATACTCTTGTAGTCACCTCTGATCTGTGAATAACTAGAGTTACAAAGGAGAAAGTACTTTCTGTTGCTTTAAATTGTGACATAAAATTTCTCAAACTTGGGAAGGTATTTGGTCTGGGGATGTATTTGGGTATCCAATTTCAAGCTAAAATATCATTCCAAAATTTCTATCCAAACCAATATTCTCCAATATTCAGTATAATATAAAAAATAGGAGGCCAGGAGATAGTACAGCACGCCACCAGCACCTTGTGGCCGTTAAATGATTCAGTTCCTAGGAGTGGTGAAGGCTAAAGCCAGGATTTTAGGTTTTCGCTGGGTATACTGGTGTCTTCAGAGTAAAGAACTGAAGTCTCATGGAGTTCTTATTTGCAGCCATAAAGGCAGCATTCTTTTATAAAGGAGGAAAAAATACGAAATAGAGAAAGGAAAGCCTCTTCAACAAGTAGTGCTGGGAAAACTAAGCAGCTACATGTAAAAACTGAATTTAGACCTCTGTCTAAAACAAAATGCACAAAAAGTCAGATGAGAATGGATTAAAGATCTCAATATCAGAACCTGAATCCATAAAGTACATCAAAGAAAATATAGGAAAAATCCTCCACGATACTGAAGCTAAAGACAACTTCAAAGATGAGACACAACTAACAAAGCAACTCAAAGCAAAGATATACAGTTAAAAAGTTGTCCATGACCGGATTTCAGTCAATGTTCCGATACCCGTCCCTTCACCAGTGAACACTTCCCATCACCAATGAATGGGTTTTTTTAAACCACTGATCCATTCCTCTAATTTCATCTTCCATTTTCCTCCTATAACGTCACCCAACTTTTATCCCTCCTTAGAACATGCTCTAGGTTTTGTACCTGAATCGGTGTATCCAGAATTATAGTTCTTTAATTTGAAGTTGTTGCCTTTTCATTGTCTTCTGAATTTTTTAGATAGTCAAGAAAAGTATTATTAAGGCATGAATTCCCCACTATGCTGACCAGAGTTGGAAAGAATTATACTAAGTATATGGTCACACTGAACATGCCTGGGATGGCAGGCCAGGGCTAGAACCCGCCATGCCTCCCGGGCGCCTCACGAGCAGCTGGGCACAGGGAGAGCAAGTAGCAGCTCTGCCCCATGTCTGAGAGTCTCTGGTTCAGCATACCTGGGCCGGATTGGAAAAAAAAACAAAACATCCCTCACCCTTAGCTATATATTACAGTCACATACCACCTCCATATCTACCCATCATCCATCTGCCAATCTAATTTTTTTGGGACATTTCAAAGTTTCATACATCACTTCATCCTTATTCACTTCAACATGTATGCCATTAATATTTGCTATTATACATTTGGTGCTTGGGGACTACTTTTGTCATACTAAGAAGATCATTGCAGTGCCGGAGATTTAACTGGGAGTCCCACGTGCAATGGTTTTTTCAACTCTTTGAGCTATCTCCATGGCTTATTTACTTTCTGTTTTTGTTTGTACTTGGGGCTACACCTGACAGTGCTCAGGGTTTACTCTAGCAGAACTCAGGGGATCTTATGTTGTGCCAGGGACCAAACCCAAGCCAGTCGTGTGCAAGGCAAGGACCCTATCCATGGTGCTATTCCTCTGCCCCTTCTCCTTATTTAGTTTCTTTAAATACAATTTACTTATAGTAAGAGAGAGTACATGGGTTAAGATGCCTTGCATGTGGTAATCAAGTCATCAACATCACATATGATGGTCCCTGAGCACTAGCAGGAGTGATCCCTGAGCCCAGAGCCAGGAGCAAGCTCAGAGCACTGCCCAATGCGTGTCCACCCTCGAACAATGAAAAGCAAGTATTACGTGTACCACCTAATGAATCCTGGGAAATGCAGACACCCGTGAAACCCAAACATTCTCTAAACGATTGCATCACAACACAAAGTTCTCTGCTACCTCTTCCAAGTCACTAGATTAAGAATTCCCATCACTAGAATTAGGATTCCAGAAATTTCCTTCACACTAGAACTTCACATAAGTACAATTAGTGTTCATCAAAATTTTTTTTAAAATCACAGCTTTTATATCTAATCACATATTGAAAATGTGAACTGAAGCAGGAATGTCTGTTGGGTCGGAGGCACAGAGATGAGACACCAGGAACACGACGTATATCCATTAATATTTTTAATGATCACCAGCCGGAGGGGCAGCAGTTCTCATCTTGGTGGCTAACTGGCCGAAGCTGATTGACTGCAGCTAACTGACCAGGGCTCACTGGCGTGAGCTCACTGACTTGAACTAACTCATTTGACTGACCGAACTGACTGACTAACTCCACACAGACCCCAACTCTCTTATCCCTCGTCTCAAAGGGCAATATAGCTTAAAGTTTGCATGGTTTACATTACAAAGACAGTTCACATTCATTGAATAGGACTTAGGAATAATAGGAAGGGAGACAACCAGGAACCAAAAACCTGCATGGTTTTAGGTGCTATCTAGGTAAGATGAGATGAACAAAAGAACGCATTACAGTTGCTAATGCAGCCTTCTGGACTAGCCCATGATGGCAAGGACGTGTCAGACAGAAGAACAAGAAAAACCTGTTTTTTGCCTAACTTTAAGCATCGTCCATTAGACTCCATCTTGGGATAGTTATAGCCAACAGGGAAATGTGCAGAGAAATGACCTAGGATTGCCTTGTCTGGGTACCTGCAGCTTTGATTAACAGTCTCACTAGGGATTTCTACATACTAACTCTATTGGGGAGACAGTCTGCTGGAAGTCCCTGTGTATCTGTTAACAGGCAGTATCCATCAGTCCTTCCTTCGCATATCCTTAGATCTACCTTCTGCCAACAGTGAACAGTTAAAATGAAAAGATGTTGGTGTTTTCCAGTGTACAGAGATGTAACTCAGTAGTAGAGCACTTGCCTTGCTTGTGTGAAACTGCCTGGATTTCCCCCAGCAACACAAACTATAGGATCCTGAAGGCATTCCTGAAGAAATGCACAATAAATTTATGGTTAGTCATTATTAATGGGGTGGGGAGCATGGGGCCACACCAGCACAGTCCAAAGGCTATTCCTAGCTCTGTGCTCAGGGAATGAGCCCTGGTGATACTCAAAGAACCACATGAGCTGCCAGGGTTTCAGACCAGGGTCAGAAGTACAAGGCAAGCACCTTATCTCCTATACTATCTTTGTGGCTCAGTCATTGTTAACAGGAGTTATGAGTTCAATCTAAAAGATGTGGGTCAGAAAATACATTTTCCTCCCCTTTGAGTTTTAACCAGCTGTGTGACAATGGGAAAAATATTTTACCTATTAGGGCCTCAGTTTTCCCATTCAATATATGGGTTTGACTATCTATAAACTCATTTTCAGGAATGAAACTTATCTCCAGGAATGGTGCCTTATTGAGCTCTCTAAATTACGTGGCTTCAGTCTCGTGAACAGCAGGGGGCGCCCCAAACACAGTAATCTAGTTTCCCTCCAGTATCCTTCTGAATCCAGATGGTGAATGGGAGCTTCTCAAAATTCAGGATTTAATTAGTCCTTTTCCCTAAACAATATAGAGGAACCTATTAATGTTACATATTTCCAAGTACTTGTGAGATAGAAACATTTACTTGTATTTTAAATGTGGTTATCATTAGAGACAAATATTCTTATAGGGTTGACCCCTTTACATTCAGGTTAAAACTGAACTGTTAGGAGATCAGAGTGATAGTACAGTGGGTAGGGGCGCTTCCCCCGCACAGCCTAGATTCAATCCTTAGCACCACATAATGATCCCCTCAGCACCACTAGGAAGAATCACTTCTCAATAGAGCCAGGAATAGCCCCAGCACCACCAGATATGGCTCCAAACAATATAATAACAAAGACAAAACAGACCTTTAGTTTTAAAAGGCTAGATAAATTTGGGTAGTCAGACAAAACCAAAACAAGTTTAACATGATTGTGCTGAAGAATGCCCAGAGAGAAAAGGCCAAAAAAAAAAAAAAAAAAAAAAACACCTGTCTTCAAAAACTCTGGAGCTCATTCGCCAACAATTGCTAACATCCAAGTTTGCAAAGCAGTGCAGAGACCGCGATAAAGAAAGACCTCAAAGAGAGAAGAGCAGAAATAATGGAAAATGCAGGAGAAGCCGGGAAAAGCATTCGCACCGCCCGCCTGTCCTTCGCCAACTATAAGACCAAGATGACTGCCCTCCAACATCCTGATGGATCTATCACATCTTCCAGAAAGGCAATGGAGAAGATTATCCATGACTTCTACTCAGATCTCTTTGATAGCCACATCTACCTGCCCACATACCAAATTCCACAGGATGGATATATCGTTCTCCCTTCTGAAATCCAACATGCCATTTCGTCGGTAAAGAAGGGAACAGCACCAGACCCAGACAAAGTCAGACCCGAACACCTGAAGAATCTGCCTTCAGTACTTATCAATACACAATACACTGGCTCGGCTCTTCACATGCTACCTGTCTGAATGCAAGGTACCCTCCCAATGGAAAACCAACAGGACAGTTCTACTGTTCAAGAAGGGAGACATTCACAACATTGGCAACTATCGCCCCATCTGCCTGTTGTCCGTCATCTACAAACTGTTCAGTCGAGTCATCCTGAACAAGATTGGCAGAACATTAGATGAAGGGCAACCATGAGAGCAAGCTGGCTTCCAAAAAGGATTCAGCACAATTGACCATATCCACACAGTAACCAAGCTCATTGAGGTTTGTAGGGAGTGCAGGATGCCACTTTGTCTCACGTTCATTGATTTAAAGAAAGCCTTTGATTCTGTAAAGAATCAAATGATGTTCTCGAGATGATGATGATGAGGAGCAGTCATCAAAGCTCTAGCCAAACAGGGCGTTCAAGCCCAATACATAAAGATCCTTAGTGAGCTCTATTACGGATTCACCACCAGGATCTCACCATTCTACAAAGAAGTGATCATCAATGTCAAAAGAGGGGTTCAGCAGAGTGATACCATCTCACCAAAACTCTTCAGTGCCACCCTCGAGAATGTCATGCGACAATTAGAATGGGAAGGAATGGGAGTGAAGATAGACGGTCGGCAACTACACCACCTCTGCTTCGCTGATGACATCGTTCTAATAACACCAAACATTAGCCAAGCGGCACAAATGCTGGCTGACTTTGACCGAGAATGTGGAAAGATAGGTCTACAGCTGAATCTCAACAAAACTATGTTCATGAAAAATGAACTAGTTCTGGAGGCCCCATTCACTCTCAATGGAACAAACATCTCTGAATGCAACAGCTATGTGTACCTAAGTCGAGAAGTCAACATGATGAACGACCTAAAACCTGAGCTGTGCAGGAGGAAGAGAGTGGCATGGAATGCCTTCAAAAGCATCGAAGAAATAGCTAAAAAGACAAAGAACCTCAGGCTCTGGGCACATCTCTTCAACACCACCGTCCTCCCTGTACTAACATACGCCAGAGACCTGGGCCCTATGAAAGCAGGATGAGAATGCTATTTGGGTCTCCCAAAGAGGAATCGAAAGAGCTATGCTTGGAATATCATGCCTCACTCAAGTGAAAGAAGGAGTCGGAGCTCCGACCTCCGTTGTTGTTCCAGAGTCAGGGACACTGTCTTGTTTGCCAAGGCATCGAAAATCAGATGTGCTGGACATGTAATGCGATTTGGAGAGGACCGCTGGACTAGAGCCATTACCGACTGGATCCCACGGGATTTCTAAAGATCACGTGGCCGCCCACCTACAAGATGATCAGACTTCTTCGTCAAGACCCTGAATGAATGGTTTGAGGCTCTTCATATTCCTGAAGCAACCAGATGCCATTGGGCTACACTGGCACGTGATAGGGTCAAATGGAAATGTTACTGGCTCCCGCTCGAGCAAATCGATGAATAACGGGATGTCAGTGATCAAGTGATGTCAGACAAAACCAAAACAAGCAAAACATTTGAGCACCTGCAGTGGGCTGTTCTAGGCTCTTAGGATTGGCAATAAATAAGACAATATCTCCCTTCTCTGGGACACCAGACAATATAAACAATGGAAAGTAAGTAGACAGGAGCCAGACCGAAAGTAGAGCAGATGAGCCCTTGCCTTGCTCACTGGGTTTGATTCCTGGTACTCCATTTGGTCCCTTTAGCAGGCCACGAGAGATCTGAGCACAGAGCCTGGAGCATTGCCTGAAGACCACTGGGTGTGACCCCAAAATAAAACCAAAAAAAGTAAATAAACAAGTGATAGTGTAATGACTCTTAAACTGTGTTTCTTTCTTTGGATTTGTTTTTTTTAACAACATTAGAAAAATATTTGTGGCCTGGAGAGATAGCACAGATGGTAGGGCGTTTGCCTTGCACACGGCCGACCCAGTTCGGTCCCGGCATCCCATATGGTCCCCGAGCACCGCCAGGAGTAATTTCTGAGCTAAGAGCCAGGAGCATCCCCTGAGCATTGCTGAGTGTGACCCAAAAAGCAAAAAGTAAATAAATAAATAAAAATAAATCACTTGAATCCGTTATTCATCTATTTGCTCGAGCGGGGGCCAGTAACATTTCCATTGGACCCTATCACGTGCCAATGTAGCCCAATGGCATCTGGTTGATTCAGGAATATGAAGAGCCTCAAACCGTTCCTTCAGGGTCTTTACAAGGAAGTCTCACCATCTTGTAGGTGGGCGGCCACGTGATCTTTTGACATCCCGTGGGATCCAGTCGGTAATGGCTCTAGTCCTAAAAATAAATAAATAGAAATAATTTGTGGTGTCCTTACTGTTATTATAGACTCTTCCTAAAATTCCTATGGTGAAACTTAATCCCCCTAACTACTAGTGCTTTTATTTTATTTATTTATTTCTTTATTTATTTTTGCTTTTTGGGTCACACCTGGCAATGCTCAGGGGTTTCTCCTGGCTCTGTACTCAGGAATTACTCCTGGCGGTGCTCGGGGGACTATATGGGATGCCGGGGATCGAACCCGGGCCGGCACAGGCCGGCCGCATGCAAGGCAAACGCCCTACCCGCTGGACCATCGCTCTGGCCCCTACTAGTACTTTTATGAAAGAGATTCCAGAAATTCCCTTCACCCATTTCACCCTGCACAGTGAGTAAACAGTATAAACCAGGAAGTGGGTTCTCTCCAGATAGCAAATCTGCTGGAACTTTGATCTTTGACCTTCCAGCCCCTAGAACTATGGGAAATGTCAATTATTTAAGACACCCCTGTCTTAGGGTCTTGGGTTATAGCAGCATGAGGTAAAACAAGTCCATGTAAGAAAACACCTTTCACTTAAGGAATGTTCCCTAGCTCCATGTTCCCTAGTCAAGAACCTAGATCAACACACTTTCTGCCTTTCTTCTCCAAGTCCACAAGATAGCAGCAGCAACTGGAGATTTTACACACAAAAAACAAAACAAAAACAAAATATTGCAATTCACTAAAATATGACAATTTTTTGGTTTTGTCTTTGGGTCTTGCCCTGTGGTGCTCAGGGGTTACAATTAGCTTTCTAATACCTGGGTAAAGTGAATAGATGTTACTGCTTTTAAATATTTTCACCAGTCATCTGTCTTTAGCTGAAAGGGAGTTTTTACTAGTCCAGACAGTATGTTCATACAAATTTGAAAAAGATACACTTTTCCCTAAGGCCTTTATTCCTATACTTCTGAAGTTTTTCATAATAGTATCGTTTGTGCAAAGTCTCAAGATATGGATTGGACTTTACTTTTGTTCAGTGTACACATACACTGCACAGTCGTATCAAATGGGTCTCACAATGAAACAAGTCCTGTGAGGGAGAGGAAAAGGGACAGTTAAAATTTTACCTTGCAATTATTATCTTTTTACCCTTTCCCCTATCACTAACTCTTTTTACTTGGAGGTACACAACACTTTTCATGCAACTGATTAAAACATTTATGGCCAGTGGGCAGGCACAGCCAGCTCCCCTGCCCTCTCTCCCCACCCCCATAAGCCTGATCCTATTAAACACATCCTTGGGAGAAGAAAATTAATATAGATGATAACAACTACAAAGCAGGCAGATAAAATTGCATGCATCCTCAAAACAAAAACAAAACCCTAACACTCTCCAGTCTTGCGTCAGGACTTCTTGAGGTCAGACGAGGTCTTCTTTTATCTTTCCTACTTTTATATAGGTTGTTCTACTACTCTGGACTTAAAATGGCAGCTCAATCTCTTGAATCAAAATCAGACTCTGTATAAAAGAGAAAAACAAGATCCATCCCATTTTGTCTCTCCCACCAAATGGACCTCTGCTTGAGCACTCATCAGGTACTTTCCACTTTTTTTTTTTTTTTTTTTTTGCTTTTTGGGTCACACCCAGCGATGCTCACGGGTTAGTCCTAGGTATCTTCAAGTTCTAAAAGTCACGCAATTCTCTAGCGTCCCAATCAGTGCTTCTTAATTTGATCTTGGCCAAGTTCATAACTTTCCTTTTAGCTTCACACATGACTAATCACCTCCTTAGTTTTCCTCAGCATCTCCCTTTCCCTTGACGTTGAAATGGTTGCTGAGCCTCTCTCTGGGTTCTTATGTCTGTCTACCAGCTTCTCTCTGCGCTGTTGCTCCACCTTGAACACAGACTTAGGTCCTGTACCGGAGGCTTCCAAATCCACTGCCTTCTCTCCTGTTCCCGAAAGAGTTCTGACTCAAATCACTAGTAAACCTGGTTGGCTCCTTACTGCCTCCAGGGAGTTTACCCCCTGTTCTAGTCTACTCCAACTCACTTCTAGTTTAGACCACTGTTCACGCTCTTGTTTCTGTTTCCCACCTCACCTCCTGATATTCCTTGTTCTCTGCTGTGAATTCCCTCAAAACACTGCACTTCAGATCATCTTGTAGAATCTGGTGGGCTAAATATCACCCTTTTCTCCCTGGTAAATTCTTATCCAGTCTTCCTAGTATATCACTAAAACCCTTTACATATATAGTATTTTGGGGGACTATGTGGTCCTAGGATCCCAGTCAGGTCTCCTGCGTGCAGAGCTTTCAGCCCTTTGAATTATCTCTCTGGCTCGCCCTTAATATATTTATTATGGTGTGCTGCAAACGTTTTCCTCAGGGTTTCTCTCCCACCTGAACAGGATTTCCCAAGGGTGCCAGGTCTCATTTTCTTTCTTAACTCCCTGGAACTGACACTCAGAAAATACTCGAGGGGAAAAAAGAAAAAAAAAACAGTGTCTGCTATGGAGGCAGACCCCGGGTGGGGTGGTGATAGGGGTAGGGGTGGAAGGGTAACTGGGACATTGGTGGAGGGAAGTGGACACCAGTGAAGGCATTGGTGTTGGAACATTATATGCCTGACGCACAATCACAAATAACTTGTAATTCTGTGATTCATGATAATACAATAAAAACAAATTTTTAAAGAAAGAAAAATATTGATCTACTACAATAAAAAGGAGAGAGAGAAAGAGAGGGGTGAGAGAGAGTGAGAGAGAGAGAATGGTATTCAAAAGGTTGGGTCGGAGTGATAGCACAGCGGGTAAGGCATTTCCCTTCCACGTGGCCGACCTGGGTTTGATCCCCGGCAACCCATATGGTCCCCTGAGCACCGCCAGGAATAATTCCTGAGCAAAGAGTCAGGAGTAACCCCTGAGCATTGCCGGGTGTGACCCCAAAAATGAAAAAAAAAAAAAAAGTGGTTGAATGCTAAAATTAAGAATGATGAGTTAAGTTAGTGACTCAGACTTCGATAGAAAAGTTTAGCAACTTCTGAGGAACTTGGGGGAGGGCAGGGAAGAGGAGACCTGGGTTGCCCTGCTGGTTGTTTATATCCGTGTTTTTCTTTTTTTTTCTTTCTTGGTTTTGGGGCCACACCTGATGATCAGGTTCTTACAGATCAGGGCTTACTCCTGGCTCTGCACAAGAGTGGGGCTCAGGGAACCATACGGAATGCCAGGGATCCAACCCGGGTTGGCCGAGCAAGGAGCACACCTTACTGGCTGTACTATAGCTCCAGCCCCTATGTATGTGTTTTCCCTGGACCCCGTCTGTCGGGGAATGCCACCGGGGTCCCCGACAGTGCCGGGAAGCGAGTTCCCTTTTACCTCCGAGCCGGCGAGGAATGGATGAAGACTCAGGAATCCGATGCAGTTTTAAAAGGCTTTACTTATCACAGGTTCAGGCATACAAGTCAGCAGTAGAAAAAACCCTATGCTTAGGATTCCCGGCTAAAACCCCAGCCACGTATAGGCCAAGATGGCGGCCACCACGTGTTAAGGCCCTGTAAAGAGGGAGACAAAGACAAGACTCCCAAGAAGGGTGTGAGCTCACAAAGAGAGAGCCCAGAGAGAGAGAGAGAGAGAGAGAGAGAGAGAGAGAGAGAGAGAGAGAGAGAGAGAGAGAGAGAGAGAGAGAAGAAGCAAGCTGGTTTTATACCCCTGCAACTCAGACCTCCCACTAAGCAGGAAGGGTCAAATGCCCTTAAGTAATTTCTCCCAGCACCTCACCTAGGCCCTATTATATGCTAATGTTTTGAGCCAAGATCTGCCTGGAAATGCCTTTATTGGGTAGAGAAGGGGGTTTCTGAGATGGCATGTCTCTGTACCTAAGACTAATACTAATGCCAGTTAGTATTAGTCCAAGCCTTTACAAGTCTTGTCTACTTCACGGTAGTTTTGTATTTTAGTTGCCTTTGAGTTATCAGGGAGTCATGCTTGCTTGCTTGGAAGCAAACAGCATTTCTCTCTGGTCTAATTACTTAGAGATCCAACATGGCCATGCAAATATGCTGGTAAGATCTAGCTAGTCCCTCGATGATTGTGGTAGCATGAGAGAATATTTATACCAGCCAGTACAGAATACACGGTCATATAAACTGCCAGCGTTTAAACTACCCCCCTATCTACAAAGTGATCTGCAGGAGGCAATCCAGGGCAGGTGCAGAGGCTTTTAGAGGAGTCCTGCAACACCCGTCTGACCTTGTTTCCTTGTTCTTCACTTGTGGTGCTACCATTTGGAAACCTAGACTCATGCTGTAGCCCCTCATTAATGTGATTTTCACAGATGGCACCTTACGACCCACAGGTAGGTGGGCTGGGGCTGAGCAGGGTCCCCAAACAATATTAGGGTTCAGCAGGTTCCCTGGATGTGTTCAGGGTCAATTACCATTCCCCCATCAATAGACAAAGGCACAGGACCACAAGCTGTAGAAAATCTAAACTTTTTTTAAAAAACATTTTATTATACCACCGTGAGATATACAATTACAACGTTGTTCACGTTTGGAGGTTTCGGTCACACAGTGTTCCAGCACCCACCCTCCACCAGTGCCCATCTCCTACCAACCATGTCCCCAATTCCCTCCCCCTCCCATAGCCTGCCTAAATGGCAGGTTCTTTATCTCTTTTCTCTCTCCCTCTCTCTCTCGTCCTTCTCCTACACATTGTGGGTTGCACTACATACACTTAGAAGCCATCTGAACTTTTATCTCTCTCTACTCACTCCCTCACTCCATCTACCTACCTACCTACCTACCTACCTACCCACCCACACACACACACACACACCACCACCACCACCACCACCACCACAACCACCACCACCATCACCATTAAGTCAAATCAAGTCTGACAGAGATATATACTTTACATAAGTTTGAATAAGGGAGTTACAAGAGGCAATGACCCTTAATCCCAAAACAATGAGGGGAGAGAAAGTTTCCTCTTTCTGAGGCAAACCCACCAGGGGAACTCACCCCAGCTTCTGGGGCTACAGACCAGGATAAGAGTGGAACCCTGGGGCATCTTTTTTTTCTCTTGGTTGGTAAACAATCAATAATATTTCTAGTCATTCTGTATAAACACAGTAAGAGTGACAGACATTCATCTATAGCTGGGATTAAATTTATAGGGTGGTCATTGCTGGGGACATCTTGTAATTTAGACCAGACTACATTCCTCTCACCAGGTTGTTTTATTCCAAATCCCCACAGGGTCCTTTTAACGTATTGTTTATCTTTAGGTCAAGACAGAATTTGTTCCAGACCTTGCTCTCAGCTTATAATATTGCTCAGGACATTTAGTCTGCCCCATGTCGAGACCAGGGGAATTACTTATGGCTTGCCCTGGGTCCATCCAGTTCCACAGTGGGACCCTCCTTTTGGGGTGTAAGGAATTAGAATCAATCTAAGGGTAACTGAGTTTTTTTAATTCCTTTTTTCTTTTTGGCTTTTTTTGGGTCATACCTGGTGACGTTCAGAGGTTACTCCTGGCTCTTTGCTCAGGAATTGCTCTTGGCAGAATTCAGGGACCATATGGGATGCCAGGGAATCGAACCTGGGTCCGCCACATGCATGCAAGGCAAACACCCTACCCACTGTGCTATCACTCTGGTCCACAACTGAGGTTTTAAGCTAGGAAATATGATGGATGCCCAGGAGCAACTAATTCAGAGTTAATTAATTCCTATATCACAAATGCTGCCTGACCAAATGTAAGGTGCCCTCCTAATGGAAAACTAGCAGGACAGTTTTTACTGTTCAAGAAGGGAGACATTCACAACATTGGCAACTATCTCCCCCATCTGCCTGTTGTCCATCATATACAAACTGTTCACTCGAGTCATCCTGAACAGGATTGGCAGAACATTAGATGAAGGACAACCATGCGAGCAGGATGGCTTCCGAAAAGGATTTATCACAATCGACCATATCCACACGATAACCAAACTCATTGAAGTCTTTAGAGAATGCAAGATGTCGCTCTCTCTCACTTTCATTGATTTAAAGAAAGCCTTCGATTCTGTGGAGACTGAAGCAGTCATAGAAGCCCTAGTCAAACAGGGTGTTCAAACCCTATACATCAAGATCCTTCGTGAACTATATCATGGTTTCACCACTAGGATCTCACCATTCTACAGGGAAGTGATCATTGATGTCAAAAGAGGGGTTCGGCAGGGTGATACCATTTCACCAAAACTCTTCAGCGCCACCCACTAGAACATCATGCGACAATTAGAATGGGAAGGAATGGGAGTGAAGATAGACGGCCGGCAACTACACCACCTCCTGCTTCGCTGATAACATCGTTCTAATAACACCAAACATCACCAAGCGGCACAAATGCTGGCAGACTTTGACCGAGAATGTGGAAAGATAGGTCTACAGCTGAATCTCAACAAAACTATGTTCATGAGAAATGAACTAGTTCCAGAGGCCCCATTCACTCTCAATGGAACAAACATCTCTGAATGCAGCAGTTATGTGTACTTAGGTTGAGAAGTCAACATGATGAATGACCTGAAACCTGAACTGCGCAGGAGGAAAAGATCGGCATGGACTGCCTTCAAAAAACATCGAAACAATAGTCAAAAAGAACAAAGAACCTCCGGCTACGGGCACACCTCTTTGGCTCCACCATTCTCCCTGCACTGACATATGCCTCAGAGACCTGGGCCTTACGAAAGCAGGATGAGAATACCATTTGGATCTCCCAAAGAGGAATCGAAAGAGCCA
Organism: Cryptotis parvus; assembly: GCA_021461705.1. Taxonomy (NCBI): domain Eukaryota; kingdom Metazoa; phylum Chordata; class Mammalia; order Eulipotyphla; family Soricidae; genus Cryptotis; species Cryptotis parvus. The sequence goes on from JAJIBD010001678.1 coordinate 30,282, forward strand.
TGCTTGGAATATCACGCCTCACTCAAGTGAGAGAGGGAATCTGGAGTTCCGACTTCCGTCGCTGTTCTAAAATCAAGGACGCTGTCTCATCTTCCAGAACATCAAAAATCAGATGGGCTGGTCATATAATGCCATCTGGAGACGACCGTTGGACTAGAGCCATTACCGATTGGATCCCAAGGGACGCCAAAAGATTTCGTGGCCACCCACCTGCAAGATGGTCAGACTTCCTTATCAGGACCCTAAACAAACAATTCAAAGCTCTCAATATCCCTGAAACAGACAGATGCCATTGGGCTACACTGGCACATGATAGGGTGAAATTTAAACATTACTGGCACCCGAGCAAATCTATGAATAACGGGATATCAAGTGATCAAGATATCAAGTGATCACAAATGCATTACCTTAGCTATCTTTTTGTGTCCATACAAAATCCTTTGTACTAGTATAAGCATATTTAAAAGGCATACAGGAAACAGAGAAGCCAGCCAGTTCTCATCCAGTGCTGAGAACAAGGGTACTCCACCAGGTGGGGAATGTAGATGGTTCCCAGTTGAGAAACATTTGTTTAGATGACTGAGGAACTCACATTGTTAACAATAACTTTTCACCAAAACGGTTACCTGTTTTTTTTCTCTTTCAATTGTTCCTTTTATTTATTACAGTGAGAAAGTTATAATCATGTTAAAATTTATGATATACAACCCTGGCACTATCAATATGGTCATAGTCTCCTCATTACATCTCTTTTAGTTTGATATTTTCCCACCTTCTCCCTCCACACATCCTTTGAAATTGATTCTGTATTCCAATATCAAGGGTTTGCCATTATTCAGTACTGTACATGTTCTTATTTTGACTCTCAATATTCCAGAGCTAAGTGAGGTCCTCTTGTGTTTTTCTATTTCCCTATATTTTTTCTTAACATGATACTATATACTTTAACCATGTTGCAGCAAACTTTATACCACCTTTTCTTACAACGGCATAGTATTCCACTGTATATATGTATCACAACTTCTGGATTCATTTTTGGTTGAATGTTTGGGTTGTTTCAATAACCTGGCTATTATACTAAGCACCACAATGAACCTGGTTATGCATACATCTTTTTGAATAAGTGCTTTTTGTGTGTATGGGGGGGTAAATGCTGAAGACCGTCACATGGGAGTCTATTCTTATATGGGGGGGTAAATGCTGAAGATAGTCACCCCTTATGGGAGTCTATTCTTACATTTTTGAGTTATCTCCATACTGTTTCCATGGAGTCTGAAACAGAGTGACAACGAACAGAGAGCGAGAATTCCTTTCTCATCACATTCCCCCCCCAACACTGCTTGTTTTTGTCTTTTTTATTGCCTTCTCTCTTTTTCTAATTTTTTAAATCACCACCAGATAGACAATTACAAGTTGTAAGAGCCAGCAACAGACCAGCACCCACCCCTCCACCAGGCTCTTTCCCACCAAGCGCCCCATTCCCCTCCCCTCCCCCCCCTGCCCAGAGGTCTGTTGTTTGTTTGTTTATCTCCCCTCCCCCCCTCCCCCCCCCTCCCTCCCCTCCCCTTCTCCCCTTCACTCCCTCCCCCCTCCCCCCCCCCCCCCCCCCTCCCCCCTCCCTCCCTCCCCCCCCCTCCCTCCCTCCCCCCCTCCCCCCCCCTCCCCCCCCCCCCCCCCCCCCCCCCCCCCCCCCCCCCCCCCCCCCCCCCCCCCCCCCCCCCCCCCCCCCCCCTCCCCTCCCCCCCCCCCCCCCCCCCCCCCCCCCCCCCCTCCCCCCCCCCGGCAGGCAGGATTTCCTGACCTGTCCCAGGAAACACCTGGCAGGTCAGAGGATCATATGGATGCCAGTATGGAACCTGGACAGTTTGGGTGGTCACAGGAAGGCCCTAAAGACAAGGACAACAACATAAGCTCAGCTGGGTGAGCATCTTACCGCTGTACATCTCTTGCCTCCCCATTGGTGTTAGTGTGCTTGGCTCTAGAGTCAAACAACTGAAAACCCCTCTAAGGTTTATTTCCTGCAGGATTCTGCCTATGTTTATTTTAGTATGTTTTTGTAAAAAATAGTGTGTTGTTGTGATTCTGGTCTAATCTCAAGAGCTTTATTTTTAAATCCACATAGAATTAATTTTTGTGAATGGTGTAAAATACAGACCCAGCTTCATTTTTCAAAAACGTTTGCTGTCCAGTTTCCCCAACACAATTTGTTGAAGAGAATTCCTTTGTATTCAGTTTTTTGGTCATAGATTAATTATCCATAAATTTGACAATTTGTCTCAAAATGCTTAATTCTAGTCTGGGTCTATCCTATTCCAGTACCAAATAATTTCCAGTATAATAAGACTTATAGTACAATTCCAAGATTGTAGATGCAATATCTCCCTTTTATTTTTTTCCCTCAGAATTTCTTTGGCTATTCAGGTGTGTGTGTGTGTGTGTGTGTGTGTGTGTGTGTGTGTGTGTGTGTGTGTGTGTAGGGGTGTTATGGTGCCTTATACATTTTAGTAGGGTTTGTTTCAATCCCTCAAAGAGTAGGATTGTGATGAACTAGAATGTGGGATGTTTACAAAATAAAATAAAAACGAGCATATTTGCAATGAAAAACAAAGAAAGTAACTTAATTCAATACACTGAAAAGTCAGAGTTCTAGGGGCTGGACCGATAGTCCAGCAGGTAGGGCGTTTGTCTTGCATGCAGCTGGCCTATGCCAGCCTGGGTTCGATTCCCGGCATCCCATATGGTCCCCAAGCACCGCCAGGAATAATTCCTGAGTGCAGAGCCAGGAGAAACCCCCTGAGCATTGCCCGGGTGTGACCCCCCCAAAAAAAAAGCAAAAAAAAAAAAGAAAGAAAAGTCAGAGTTCTAGAATTTATGCCTCCAGACAGAGGTCAGAGATTAATATTTTTCTCTTTTCCTGTTATTCTAGTTTCTTACAATACTTAATTTGGTCTTACTTTCATGATATACTGAAAATATTCAGTTCATTGTTGTACTGAAAATAAAATATAACTGGATCCCATTATATTTCACACAGTTACTGATTTGCTAATGAAATTCAATAAGCCATGCTCCTATATGAAACATCATGTCATGATACAGTGAGTGCACACAGCCACTTCTCAAAGTCAGGTATAGTATATTTCCACAAGACACTCTGAGATCTGGAGAGTGTGCTAGCAAAGGTGTGGTAAAAACAATGCTACAATCCATGTATTATAAAGATGCTTTCAATGTTATTTCAAAGCCATGTTCTATTATAGTTAATTCACTCTTTTGATTTAGAAAATAAGCTTTGTATTAAGAACAAGCTGAGATTCTTTCAGCTCAGGGGTAGACATTTATGTCAACCAGATAAAGGTCATAAGTACATCACTTCTGTTACAGGAACACGCAGATCCTGAAGTGCTCCAGATTACTGGTTGTCTCCAATGCTATATCAAATAGGAAGGAGATGGCTATGAATTAGAAATTAAAATTAGCAGTACTTGAGAGGAAATTGCTTCAGGGACCAGAGAGAGAGGGAGTCAAGGGTCTTGCCTTTTACATCCGACCATAGTGAAGAACCACATACTGCTTGGGGGAATTACTCCTGAGCACAGAGCCAGGAGTATAGCCCTAAGCACTGCAGGGCATAGTCCTCCCACTCAATAAAGGAACTTATTTCAGTATATTTCTTTTCCTTCCTTTGATTCATTTTCTGTATGAGCAATATAATGCTTCCAGTAACAGAGGGCTCCAAGGAAACCATTCTTTCTTATCAGCACTGTTTTGTAAGGACTGTTTCTTGGTTTCATCTCTTTATTTTTTTCCTCTCCTTTCATGTCCTTTAAATAGAAGCTTTCCCTAATTATGCTGGGCCAGGGAACTCAGGACCATTCCCAGAGATACTTGTGTCAGCCACAAGTCTTCCGGTGCTGCTGGCGTGGCAATTTTCTGCTGCCTCACCTAGAGGTGCAAGAGGTCCATGGCGCCATACCCAGGGGAGCTTTGGCAACCATTGATGCCAGGGGATTACAAATATGGGTTTCTTCCTTTAAGCTATATATCTAGTCCCTCAAAATATGACTCTAGGATGATTCAAGGACTGTAGCTGGCATGCACATTAGCCAGAGACACTTTAAAAGTTTTTTTTCCAGTACTGTGTTCGACTCTGTGGTTCCTCATTTGGAGAATGTATCAAGTACCTAGGTTTTGCTATTACCCTTTTAACATCAAACAGCAACATGCATATGCATTTCTCTCAATGTCTGTGTGACTTGTAACAGTCACAACAAGCTCGAACATGTCTGGAATAAGTGTGAGAATTGCAGGGCTAAGTTTCTGCTCTCATCTTTGTGGGTAATTTTCCTGGAGAAAATGATCTTGAGACAGTGTGAGGACATTACCCACCTATATATGGATTTGTTGTATGGATAAATGAGGTTATGTCTGCAAATGACTCTAAGATCCTTGGGAGATGATATTAAGGAGCCAGGATGATTACAGCAGTCAAGAGTCTAATTGTTTCTCATGAGATCTGCTCTGCAAGTTACAGGCACCTTTGTCACTTTGTCTGGTTTCATTATAATCAGCAGCTTTTAAAGGGAGGTAACACAGAGATATTTTATGAGCACATAGGTGGAGAAGAGAATTAATAACAGTCAAGATTCATAGGATAATGTTTTGTAATGGTGCATTTTTCTTGCAACTTTTTAAAAATATATTTTACCCTTCAAGAAGGATAGACATGTGTCAATGGACCAAATTCAGCAGTCTAATTCACATGCCTCACTCCATATTGTGTATGTATGTATATATATATGTGTGTATGTGTTTGTATATACACACACATATATACATGCACATACAATTATATATATACATATACACATATGTGTGTATGTGCATGTATATATACATATATATGTATATATATATATATATATATATATATATATATATATATATATATACATATCTTGGGAAACAAGGGACAGAATAAGTAAACATGGACCAAAGAAGTCACATTATTTGTAAATGGACAAAGATATCACAATTTGCTACTGCACCCGCAGAGACTTGGACTTCAACAGCTTGAGAACTCTGTATCTTCTAAGAAGTTAGATGAGTTTCAGCATCCCGACTCTGTTTCTGGACCCTCCAAGGGAGAAGGGACTCAAACAAAACTTCCTACACTCAACAATCCTTTTGTGAGTCAATCAATTTCTATTCTTTGAAAGTCCACAAAACTTTACAGGTTGCTTATGGAGTCTGTGATTGTTGCCAGGGAACTGCTGGGTTCCCCAGCAATATCAAGGAATGAATTCTCTTCTACCTCAAGGATCTGCAGCCAGCGGGTGGATGAAATTCACAAATCCAGCAAAGTTCCAAAAATTTTAAGTTTTACTTAAACAAGTTCTGGTAACACAACCCAAGGTTAGGAGAACCCCAAACTTCCAATTCTTAGCCGGATTCAAACCACATGCTGAGTTCAGGACCTCAGCCAAGATTGACACTGGACCCAGACCATGTGCTCAGGTTGGGGATCAGACCCAAGATAGAAGACCTCTTCTTCTTTCTCACCTCTTTTATATCCCCTTATCCTGCCAAAAGGTAGCCTTTGTGGGATGGATTACCTAGGATAAAGGTCAGGTATCCTCCTCCATGAGATCAGGGCCCGCCCTCCCAAATGGGCCCAAAGATACACACAAAAATGCAAACATCCAGGTACCACACCCAGTCCAGGCTTTACAAATGCTAATTTACCAGAGTCGAATTCCTGCTTCTCAAAGTTCCCTTGCAGTGCACTGTGGGGAAAGGGCAACATACCTGAGAAACTCAGGATTTAATTAATGGAGAGACTAGCATAATAAATAGTTTATACCATGAATATCCTACATCTAGATATGTATTTCTCCAAACTTCCATGAGGTCCTATTCTTTACTTCAGGGTAGTTCTGAGTGCTCTGCCTTTAGAATTACTGAGAGTTATACTCGCTTGCCAGGAGGCAAACTTAGCATTCTTCTTGGATCTAGCAGCGCTATGAATTTAAAGGAGGATCCAAACACAGCCAAGGAATCTCTGGTAAATTATACAGTCCCAGGGAGAGGACCCGTGTGAGTTATGAGAGGAAATACCTCAACCAGCTAACATTGAATTCATGATAAGAATATTCTGCCATTCAGAGTGTCACAGAGCTAAACTGTCTTCCTGTCCCCATGTCCCATTGTGACTTGTAGCTTCAGGCAAAATGCAGTTAACTCTTAGCAGATACAGAGGCTCTGCATTAGTTGAGGCCCAGGCTTAGGGCATGTCCTCAAATAAATATCTTTGAACATGATATACAGAATCCTTATATCAAGTCATTAACCTTATAATAAATATTAGGTAAGTCTCCTTTAGCATTTAGAAATGAAATTCACAGATAACGGAACTTATCTAAGAAAGTATAACTGAATATATACACATTAAATATATACATGATATATAAAATATATATTTGTATTTCTAAAGTAGAAAGGTATTTTACTAAATAATGTATTTGCATAATATTATTGCATTAGAAAAAATCAAATGCTTACATTTAGGTGTAGAAATAAAATATGCAGTGTTAGAAATAACAATACCTACATAAATGTATAACTTTGAACCTAAAAGAAATCCAGAAGTTTGTGATGTATTCCAGGTGAGAAGCACAGAAGAATAAGAGTTAAAAAGTAGAATACAGGAGATAGTATAGGAGGTATTTGCCTTGGATGTGACCAAACAGGTTTGATCCCTGGAAGTCCATATAGTTACCTGAGTTCAGTCAAGATTAACCCCTGATGTAGAGTCAGGAAGAAGTCCTGACCACAACTGGGTGTAACCCACAAACAAAAAACTCAAAAGAGAAAATCCTAAAGACAACCAAAGAGCATCGAAACAATAAACTTGTGTGATAAAATGGAAGGCTACAAAACCAGCACACAGGAATCCTTTTCTGTATGCAGGCAATGAAGCGCTGCAACAAGAAGTGTGCATATGTCTATGAATGCTGTTCTGTTTGGAGGGTTAAATACCAAGAAGAGGTAATGCTGGCTCATATAAAAGCTCCAATTTTAGGGGTGGAGTGATGGTACAGCTGGTAGGGTACTTGTCTTGTAGACACCTCTGGCTCCATCCCCGGCACCCCATGTTGTCCTGGAGTCCACCAGGAGAGATCCCTGAGCAGAACCAGGAGTAAGCACTGAGCACTGCAGGATGTGGCAAAACCCCAAACAAAATAAAAGATGCTTAAATTTGTTAAAACAAACACCAAATCATGATGGCTTAAAGCAACATTATTAATTTAAAATGCGATTTGGAGACGACCGCTGACTAGAGCCATTACCGACTGGATCCCCACGGGATGTCAAAAAGATCACATGGCCGCCCACCTACAAGATGGTCAGACTTCTTCATCAAGACCCTAAACGAACGGTTTGAGGCTCTTCGTATTCCTGAAGCAACCAGATGCCATTGGGCTACACTGGCACATGATAAGGTCAAATGGAAATGTTACTGGCACCCGCTCGAGCAAATCCATGAATAACGGGATATCAAGTGATTAAGTGATTAATTTAAAAATTTGTCAGTTCCTAGGGAGATGGGAACTCACATAGGGACAAAGAAGGTGGTGCATCAGACTTAAAAGCAAAGGTCTGATCTCATCTAAAGACTCTAAGTGTGCTGGCTGATGTTGGTTTAGGCTGTGGGCTTAGCTGGAGCTGCTGGTGCGGTAGTCACACACATGTTCCCTAGGACTACAACTTTACTACATGGAATCTAGGTCCTAAGACCAGTAAAAAATGGCATAACCATCAGGAAGAAATCACACTCCTAAATATATATGCACCCAATGAGGGGCCAGAAAAATACTTAAAATAACTGCTAAAAGACTTCAAAGAAGACATTGATGGTAACACAATTGTAGTTGGAGACGCCAGCACTGCTTCATCAACTCTTGATAGATCAACAAGACTGAAACACACCAAGGAGATACTGGCACTGAAGGAAGAAATGGAAGAAAGAGGGTTGATAGATAAATACAGAACTTTTATCCAAAAAAAAGCGGAGTACACATTTTTCTCCAGTGCACATGGAACATTCTCCAAGATAGATCACGTGCTGAGCCACAAAACATACCTCTATAAAATCAAGAAGATAGAAATTGTGTCAACTATCTTTTCAGACCAGGATGCACTGAAAATAGAAGTTAACCACACACAAAAAAAGTCAAGCCAAACACCTGGAACCTGAACAGCTCACTGCTGAACAACCAGTGGGTCATAGAAGAAATGAAAAAAAAAGGAAATCCAAAGATTCCTGGAGACAAATGAAAATGAAAACACAAACTATAAAAACTTGTGGGATACAGAAAAAGCAGTGTTTAGAGGAAAGTTCATAGCTCTGCAAGCTCAAAATATTAGAAAAAAGACCAACAAAAGGAGCCCAACCAGGAAGAAAGAAGAAAATAATAAAACTTAGAGAGGAAATCAATAAGCTGGAAACCCAAAAATACAATCCAAAAGATTAATGAAACCAGGGCCTGAGCGATAGTCCAGTAGGGGAGGGCATTTGCCTTGCACGCAGCTGACCGGGTTCAATCCCCGGCATCCCATATAGTCCCCTGAGCCCGCTAGGAGTAATTCCTGAGTGCAGAGCCAGGAGTAACCCCCTGAGCATTGCCAGGTGTGGCAAAAATACAATCACTATCACTACTATCTTCCCGTTCATCATCGATTTGCTCAAGCGGGCACCAGTAACATCTCCATATGTCCTGTCTCATGGCTAGTAGAACCCAAGGGCATCTGCTTGCTCCAGGAACATAAAGAGCCTCAAACCATTATATTAGTCATTCCCGACCAATATAATTGTTACTGGTATTTGGCATATCAAATACAACACGGGTAGCTTGCCAGGCTTACCGTGCGGGTGGCATACTCTTGTAGTCACCTCTAAATACAGCATTTATTGATGAACCATGCAGCTGCTTGCTGTAATAGGCTTTAGGATCACAGCTAGGGATCACAGCTAGATGAAAATAAGCTTAAGAAAAATAATTCCAAGGAAAATAGAATGCTTTTCGTAAAACATGTACCAGGGACAAGACAGTATTTTGAGGAAATGGATGAATGAAAACATGACACCTTAGTCTATAAACCAAGATATAGAGGATCTATATGTAGGATTTTGCTACAAAAAGCAAAAAAAAAAATTAATGAAACTAAAAGCTGGTTCTTTGAAAAAAATAAACAAGATCAACAAACCACTTGCAAGACTCATATGGGAAGGGAAAAAGAGAACCCAAATAAATAGAATCAGAAATGAAAAGGGGGATATCATAACAGAAACCACAGAAATCCAAAAGATCATCAGAGAGAGTCTGTATGCCACGAAACAAGAGAACCTGGAAGAAATGGACAAATTCCTGAAGTCCTATAACCTCCCATGGCTGAAACAAGAAGACCTGCAGTACCTGAATAAGCTTATCGCCATTGAGGAAATTGAAACAGCAATTAAAAATCTGCCCAAACACAAAAGCCCAGGTTCAGATGGATTCACTAGTGAATTCTTCCAAACCTTTAAGGAGGACCTACTGCCAATCGCTTTTCAAGGACTGGCAGTAGGTCCTTGAATTTCTTATATAGAATTGAAGAGAGTAGGCCTTCTATTTCTTCCAGGAAATAGAAGAAACAGAAACACTCACAAATAGCTTCTATGAGGCTCACATTACCCTCATACCCAAAGCAGATAGAGACGTCACAAAAAAGGAAAACTACAGACCAATCTCCCTTATGAACACAGATCTTCAACAAAATACTAGCAAACAGAATCCAAAGACTCATCAAAAGATTATACATCATGACCAAGTAGGACTCATCCTGGGAATGCAAGGATGGTTCAACATTCACAAGTCAATCTGTTGCAGGACTCCTCTAAGAGCCTCTGCATCTGCTCTGGATTGCCTCCTGCAAATCACTTCATAGATAAGGGGGTAGTCTAAATGTGGCAGTTTATCTGACCATGTATTCTGTACTGGCTGGTATAAATATTCTCTCATGCTACCACAATCATCGTGGGACTAGCTAGATCTTACCAGCATATTTGCCTGGCCACGTTGGATCTCTAAGTAATTAGACCAGAGAGAAATGCCGTTTGCCTCCAAGCAAGCAAGAATGGCTCCCTGATAACTCAAAGGCAACTAAAATACAAAACTACCGTGAAGTAGACGAGACTTGTGAAGGCTTGGAGAAATATTTAACTGGCATTAGTATTAGTCTTTGGTACAGAGACATGCCATCTCAGAAACCCGCTTCTCTACCCTATAAAGGCATTTACAGGCAGATCTTGGCTCAAAACATTAGCATATAATAGGGCCTAGGTGAGGTGCTGGGAGAAATTACCTAAGGGCATTTGACCCTTCCTGCTTCCCCATAATTGTGGGAGGTCTAAGTTGCAGGGGTATAAAACCAGCCTGCTTCCTCTCTCTCGCTCTCTCTTTTTGGGCTCTCTCTTTGTGAGCTCACACCCTTCTTGGGAGTCTTGTCTTTTCTCCTTTTTTACAGGGCCTTAACACATGGTGGCTGCCATCTTGGCCTATACGTGTCTTGGGTTCTAGCTGGGAATCCTAAGCACAGGGTTTCTCCTATTGCTGACTTGTATGCCTGAACCTGTGATAAGTAAAGCCTTTTAAAACTGCATCAGATTCCTGAGTCTTCATCCATTCCCGCTGGCTTGGAGGTAGAAGGGAACTAGCTTCCTGGCACTGTTCGGGATCCCGGCGTTCCCTGACATCAATCAACATACCACATCATATCAATAAGAGAAAATATAAAAACCAAATGATCATATCAATAGATGCAGAGAAAGCATTTGACAAGATCCAACATCAGTTCATGATAAAAACCCTCCATAAAATGGTAATTAACACAATAACTAGAATCTGGAAACAACCAGAGTGCCCGAGAACTGATGACTAGATAAAGAAACTGTGGTACATCTACACAATGGAATACTATGCAGCTGTTAGGAAAAATGAAGTTCTGAAATTTACCTATAAATGGATGGACATGGAGAGTATCATGTTGAGTGAAATTAGCCAGAAGGAAAAACACAGACATAGAATGACTGCATTTATTTGCATGACATAAATAAATATATATACATATATTATATATATATATATACATATTATGATACTAATATCCAAGGTCAGGCGAAAGATGGATCAGGAGGTCTTGTCAAAGGTGAAATTACACAAACCTGTGGGAGTCACAGGTTAGGTAAGACAGAGAAGGGAACAGAGTGCTAATAATTGCCAAAAGTGATAATACCAACCTAAGACTGAGCATTAAATATAGGCAAAAAGATACACATGATAACCTCTAAATGTATGTATTGCAATCCACAATGTGTATGAGAAGGAAGAGAAAAAGAGATAGAGAAAGAGAACTAGATAATAATGGGGGCCGGAAAATAGTCCAGTGGGTAGGGCATTTGCCTTGCACGCGCCGGCCAGGCAGGCCCGGGTTTGATCCCCGGCATCCCATATGGTCCCCAGAGCACCACAAGGAGTAATTCCTGAGTGCAGAGCCAGGAGAAACCCCTGAGCATTGCCAGGTGTGACCCAAAAAAAATAGAGATAATAAGCCTGCCATAGAGGCAGGCTAGAGGAGTGGGGAGGGAATCGGGACCATTGGTGGTGGGAAATACGCACTGGTGGAGGAATGGGTGCTGGAACACTGTATAACCATAACCCAAATAGGAACATCTTTGTAATTGTATATCTCATGGTGGTATAATAAAAATATTAAATTAAAAATGGGAATGGAAGGAACCTTCCTCAATATAGTCAAAGCCATCTACCAAAAGCCCACAACGAGTATCATTCTCAATGGAGACAAACTGAAAGCCTTCCCCTAATATCAGGGGATAAGACAAGGTTGCCCATTCTCACCTCTTTTATTCAATATATACTGGAAGTACTTGCCATAGCAACCAGAGAAGAAAAGGACATCAAGGGCATCCAGATAGGCAAGGAAGAAGTCAAGCTAACACTATTTTCAGATTAAATGATATTATACCTAGAGAACACTAAACTCTCTACCAAAAGCTCCTAGAAACAATAGATACGTATGTAGAGTGGTAGGGTACAAAATTAATACCCCAAAATTGGTGGCTTTCTTATATACAAATAACAAAAGAGAAGAAAGTGATATATAAAAAACTATCCCATTCACAATTGTGCAACAGAAAACCAAATACCTTGGAATCAGCTTAACTAAGAGTGTAAAGAACCTTTAAAAAGAAACTATAAAACCCTGCTTCAAGAAATAAAAGAGGACACAAGGAAATGGAAACACATTCCCTGCTCATGGATCGGGAGAATCAACATTGTCAAAATGGTAATACTCTCTAGAGTTTGTACAAATTCAATGCAGTCCCCTATAAAGATACCCATAACATTCTTCAAAGAAATTAACCAAACACTCCTGAAATTTGTATGGAATAATAAATCTCCAAGGATAGCTAAAGCAATCCTTGGGAAAAAGAAGATGGGAGGAGTCACCTTTCCCAACTTCAAACTGTAGTAATTAAAGCAGTAGTAATTAAAGCAGTAGTAATTAATTAAAGCAGTAGTAATTAAAACAGCATGGTATTGGACTAAAAACAGACCTATGGACCTATGGAATAGAGTTGAGTATCCTGACACCCATCCTCAAATACTTGATCATTTAATCTTTGATAAAAGAGCAAAAAGTATGAAATGGAGCAAAGGAAAGCCTCTTCAACTAGTGGTGCTGGGAAAACTGGGCAGCTACATGTAAAAAATGAATTTGGACCTCTGTCTAACACCTTGCACAAAAATCGGATCAAAATAGATTAAAGATCTCAATATCAGACCTGAATCCATTAAGTACGTTGAAGAAAATATAGGAAAACCCCCCCACAACATTGAAGCAAAAGGCATCTTCAAAGATGAAACACCACTAACAAAGCAACTAGAGGCAAAGATAAATATATGGGTACATGAACTAAAAACTTCTTCACCTCAAAAAAAAAGCAGTGACCAAGATACAAAGACAGTCCATAGAATGGGAAAGAATATTCAGCCCAATACCCATCTGATAAGGGGTTAATACCAAGGATATATAAGGCACTAGCAGAACTTTACAAGAAGAAAACAACCAATCCCATCAAAAACTGGGGAGAAGAAATGAACAGAAACTTCGACAAAGAAGAAATTCTAATGGCCATAAAGCATATGAAAAATGCTTATCATCACTAATCATCAGAGAGATTCAAATCAAAACCACAATGAGATATCACCTCACACCACAGAGACTGGTACTTATCCTAAAAAGCAAGAACAACCAGTGCTGGCATGGATGCGGGGAGAAAGGGACACTCATCCATTGTTGGTGGGAATGTTGACTGGTACCGCCTTTTTTGGAAAACAATATGGACATTCCTCCAAAGAATAGAAAATGAGCTCCCATTTGACTCAGCCATACCACTCCTGGGAATATACCCTGAGAAGCTAAAAACACACAGCAGAAACACCAACTGCACTTTTATTTTCATAGCAGCACTATTCGCAATAGCCAGAATCTGGAAAAAAACAGTGTGCCCAAGAACTGATGACTGGATAAAGAAACTTTGGTACATCTACACAATGGAATACTACGCAGCTATTAGGAAAAATGAAGTTATGAAATTTGCCTATAAATGGATGAACATGGAGAGGATCATGTCGAATGAAATTAGCCAGAAGGAAAAAGACAGATATAGAATGACTGCATTTATTTGCATTATAGATATAATGCAAATTTTATCTTTTATATACATATATGTGAGATATACTATATATATATATAAAATGAAACCAATATCCAAGGTCAGCCAAAACATGGATCTGGAGGTCTTGTCAAAGGTGGAATCTACCACAAATGTGTGGGAGTCAGAGGTTAGGTAAGACGGAGAAGGGATCAGTGTGCTAATAATTGTCAAAAGCGGTAATACCAGCCTAGAACTGAGCATTGAATGCAGGCAAAAGATGCACATGATAACATCTAAATGCATGTATTGTAATCCACAGTGTGTAAGAAGAGAAGAGAAGAGAGAGAGAGAGAGTGAGAGAGAAGAGAAAAAGAACCTACCATAGAGGCAGGCTAGGGGAAAGGGGAGGGAATTGGGGACATGGTGGTGGAAAATGGGCACTGGTGGAGGGATGGGTGCTGAAACACCATAAGACCAAAACACAAACATGAACTTCTTTGTAACTGTATATCTCATGGTGGTATAATAAAATACAAAAACAAATTTTTATTAAGACACCATAATAGCTGGAGCATGAGTACAGTAGTAGGGCATTTCCCTTGCATGTGACCAAACTGAGTTCAATCCCTGGTATCCCATAAGTTCCCTTAGCATCACCGGGAGTAAATCCTGAGTATATAGCCAGGAATAACCTCTGAGCATCACTGGGTATGACCCAAAAAGCAAAGAAAAAACCAAAAAAAACCCAACAACCAACAAAAAATGTTGTTCATAATAGAGTTGTTTCAGGCATACGATGTCCCACCAACAGTCCCACCACCAATGTCTCCTTCCCTCTACCAGTGTCCCAAAGTTAACTCTCACCCCAACCCCAACCCCCCAACTTGACCCCTTGGTAGGACTTAGACTTGATGGCTTCTGTGTGTTTTCCCATTGGTTTTCTAGTGTGTTTTCTGTTTCTGTGTGTTCCCCCATTGGTTTTCTAGTGTTCTTACTATGCTGGGGTGAGTCTTTGTGGTTCACTCCCTGACAGAACCTGAAGGATTAGCTAGATGCTCCTCTCTTTATTCTTTGCTCATCTTCACCAAATGACAGAGCGTAAAACAGTGAGAAGTGTGTACTTAGCACCTGCATGCCCAATCTATGCCATGTTAATGGCGCACACCACTGTACCCGGAAGTGCAGGCCACAGAAGCAGCCACTCGACAGACCTTCTTAACAAATTACACACTTCTCACTGTTTTATATTTTGAAGTAAGGGTATCCGATATAAGATAGTGGGTCACATTCAGCAATGCTCAGGGTTATTCCAGTCTCTGTGCTCGAGAGTGACCTGTGGTTGTGCTCTGAGAACTGTGTGCAGTGCGGCGTATTCAGGTTTGGGTAAGTACCTTACCTCCTGTACAATCTTTCTGGGCCTTTCCTCTCTAAAATATTTTTCTTTCTTTTCTTTTTTTCTTTTTGTGTTACTTTGATATCCAGAGGTCTCACACATGCTTTGTGGTGGTACATGTCAGGAACTGTACATTTCTGTTGCCCTGCCCACCTTCGTTGCATGTGGGTGCTAGGTTTCACACTTTCAGCCTCATACTTGCAGGTCAGGCTTCTCGCTCCTGCCTCACTCTAGCCACCTGACTATCCCCAGACTCTGATTGTGCCTTAAATTTTTAAGAGAACATTTTTTCACATTATCCCACTCATTTTTCACAACAGAAATGTCAAGGAAGGAAGATGCATGCATTTTATCACCATTTCAGGAAATGAGAAAACTGAGACTTTAGAAATTAGCATGGATGTAAATCATGGTGTTTAAATAAACTTAAAAATTAGCATGGCGTGATTAATATTTTATTTTTCAGGGAGTTGATTCCCCAAGACGAGCTTAGGAGACTCATGAGTCCCTCCTTGTGGTTCCTGGATGCTGAGCTGGTGTCTCAAGAGGGGCCCGAGGAGGTGATGATGCTCAGGCCGAGCAATGCCAGTGACTAACCAGTCATCCTGGTGGTGCTGGCGGCCATCTAGGGCTGTGCCCTTCAGCTGCTAAGGGACTATGTGTGCTGGGATTGAAACTGGGCTTGGCCACGTGCAAGTCAAGCAGCTTTTCCGCCTATACATCTCTCTGGCCCCCAAATTCTCCTTTTCTTCCTTCCTCCTTCCTTCCCTCCCTCCTCCTTCCTTCCTCCTTCCTTCCTTCCTTCCTCCTTCCTTCCTTCCCCCTCCCCTTCCTTCCCTTCCCCCCCCCCCCCCCTCCCTCCCCTCCCTCCCCCTCCCTCCCTCCTCCCTCCCTCCCTCCCTCCCTCCCTCCCTTCCTCCCTTCCTTCCAACTTTTTATTTTATTTTTTCCCTATTTATTGAAGTTCCGTGATTTACAAAGTAAAAAGGTTTTCATAATACAATCGATAGAAAGATTCATACTTCTACACCATTCCCACCACCAGTGTGTTCCCACCACCAAAGACCCTCATTTCCCACCCACTCCCAAACCCCATGCCTACTCCCTCAGCTTGCACTAATTATATTGACTATTAAAGCACATACATGGCAAAGTTATTGATAGATCTATTCCCCCCCTCTAGTTGGTTATGGAGAATCTGACCAAATTCTGTTCTTGAATTTACTTTCTGAGTTTCTAGAAGGTGGTTGGTTTCTACTAGTTTGATGTACCGGGTGGCAACTCTGTCTGGTGTGTCTGTTTCTCTGCATAATGGCCGACAGCCCAGAGGCAGGTCCACCAGGCCTCCTGGATGGGAGGAGGTGGGGGAAGAGGACCCCAGCTCCATATCCACAGAAGCCGGGTGACTTTAGCTGCAAAGACACGCATACCTGGGCTTGAAATTGGCTGTTGTGTGGGGTTCTGATGAGCTGTGGTGCCTGGACGTTGAAAATGACTGTGCTTATGGTGAGTGCGTTTCCTCTGGCTGCTCCTGAGGCCCTACTGGGGTGGTGGGCGGGGACCAGAATCCGTCCTCCCTCCTGGTTACCTCATGGTCAGCTGAGCTAGGGGGAGAGTGAGATGGCAGCTCTGCCCCATGTGTCTGTATCTCTGCATCATTGCCGACAGCCCCCAAATTCTCCTTTTCAATCTTAGAAAAGGAGATATTGAAAAAGAATATCACTGTACCTTTACAAAACTGAGTGCTCAGGGGCCAGAAAGATAGCACCTAGAGTAGGGTGCTTGCCTATATTGTCTTCAAGCACCACGAGGAGCTATCCCTGAGCAAGGGGCTAGGAGTCAGCCCTGGGCACAGTTGGGTAGACCCCAAACAACAACAACTACAACAACAACAACAACAACAACAACAACAACAACAACAAGAAGCCAGGAGTTTTCAGTGTTTGCTGTGATTTTGAAAGTACTACGTGAGGATCAATGAGGTGTAGAAAGCGAAGTCCAGTGGGACTCTAGATTTGAGAATTTAGGAGTACTTCACAGCCACATTGTATTTAATTAACTCAGTGTTTCTTTAAGGAAGAAACAAAGCACTTATTTTTCCAACATCTCACAGAGGTTTGCTACAAAGTATTTATATAAAGAGGGGCCAGCACACAGGGCTTTTGCCTTGGCAGACCCTGGTTCAATTTCCTGGCATCCCATATGGTTCCCAAGCACCACCAGGAGTAATTCCTAAATGCAGAGCCAGGAGTAATTCCTGAATATTGCTGGGAGTGCAATATTCTTCTTCCAAAAAAGAAGGAAGGAAGGAAGGAAGGAAGGAGGAGAGGAGGAGGGAGGAGGGGGAGGGAGGGAGGGAGGGGAGGGAGGGAGGGAGGGGGAGGGAGAGGAGAGAGAGCGAGCAAGCAAGCAAGCTTGTTATTTGGACCTATGGAATGGGATATTCTTTGTGTCTCTGGGTATACAGAAAAAAATTGTCTCTACATTGTGAGCCGAGAGAATAATGTAATGGGGTTGAACTAACCCCATATCCATCAAGAGTTTGCCTGACCAGTGAAGCGTATGTATAGCTAGGTCTTACTTGGGCACTTGCAGCTTGCTCTGTTCACTGTACTGTGTAAATTAACTGGTGTTGTTGGGAGTGTAAGTCTGTCTATGCAGGGGTATGTGTCTGTGTTTCTGGAATTCCTGGGTACAGTGTCTGTGACTATGATTCATGAGGGAGGGATTCTGCTTAGGAAACTTGTGAAGGAAGAAATATTAGCCAGGAATGTGACTCAGGAATGTGGCCTGTCTTGCATGTTTCAGGCTTAGGTTTGATCTCTACCATCTCTGATTTTAAAAATAATAAAGAATTTAAAAATTGCTAAAAGTCTCTGGGAAAATTAGCAGCTGAGTCAGGGAGTACATGAAAAGCAGGTTTCTGGGGCCAGAGTGACACTACGTGACTAGGGCATTTGCTGTGCATGGGGCCGACCTAGGTTCAATCCCTGGCACTTTATATGGTCCCCTGAATACTGTCAGGTGTGGTCCCTCCCCTATAAAAAGAAGGAAAGTAGGTTTCTGCCGTGGAGGTGGGCTGGGGGGAGGGGAGGGAACCAGGTAGTTGGTGGTGGGAGATGGGCACTGGTGGCGGGATGGGTGCTGGAACACTGTATGACCAAAACCCAAATATGAACTTTTTAATTGTATATCTTTGTAATTGTATATCTCACGGGTGGTATAATAAAATACTTTAAAAAAAAAAAAAAGCAGGTTTCTCTGGAGTCTGCTCCAGAGACTTGTGGAATATTTATTAGCTAAAAAAAAAAAAACAAAAAACTAAATTGCTGTAAACCTCGATTTATGTTTTACTTTGAAATGGGAAGTAGATGAAAAATTTATTATCGGAGGCCTTTTCCACTCTTTTGAACACAATTCACTCTCTCTTGTTCTCTCTCAAGTCTCTTTAAATTTCTTTTAATAAAATTATTTTGCTTCACTAAAATTTTTTTTGCTTAATTGCCATCAGAATTTAAGATGTTGGCTCAGTGAACTTCTATTAAAGCCTCAGAATTTTAACTTAATTTGTTTAATTATTTACTGACTACCCAAACTCCTCAAACACATTGAGTAATAAACTTCCAAAGTACATGATAATGTGCTTAGATTTGGATGAATAAGATGGAATTTGCTTATTTTCTTTCTTTATTTCCTTTTGGGGTCACACCCAGAGAAGCTCAGGGGTTACTCCTGGCTCTTCGCTCAGGAATTACTCTTGACAATGCTAGGGGAACCATATGGGATGCTGGGGATCGAACCCAGGTCAGCTGTGAGCAAGCAAACACCCTACCCGCTGTGCTATCGCTCCAGCTCCTACTTGAATATTTTCCAACTTGAAATTTTCCTATACTTAAGACTTAAATCCTTAGAAAGTATGAGTACTTTTTGAGCACTGATTTATAGACTATTTAAAAAATATATATATATACATATATATACATATGTATATATATATATATATATATATATATATATATATATATATATGTATATGGACTCACAGACATGGGGCAGAGCTGCTACCGGCTCTCCCTGTGCCCAGCCGCTCACGAGGCACCCAGGAGGGATGGCGGGTTCTAGCCCTGGCCCGCCACCCCAGCAGAGCCTCACAAGTGCCAGACGACCCCCCCACTCCATGAAGGCAACCATTTTCCACATCCAGACTTTCCTCTCGTCAGAACTCCACCCAGCAGAAGAGTCTATTACAGCCCGGATTCGCGCGGCCGCAAGCGGCCGCAATTCATCAATAAATGCTGGAGATCAGAGGTGACTACAAAAGTATTCCACCTGCACGGCAGAGCCTGGCAAGTTGCCCGTGTTGTATTTGATACCCAAATACCAGTAACAATTATATACCTCATTCCCATGACCTGTTGGAATGGTTTGAGGCTCTTTATGTTCCTGGAGCAAGCAGATGCCCTTGGGTTCTACTAGCATGAGACAGGACATATGGAGATGTTACTAGTGCCCGACTTTTTGCTGGTCGAAAAAATCGATGATGAATGGGAAGACAGTGATACAGTGAAGATAGTGATATTTCTATAAATGCTATACATGGTTATATATACTATATATACTATATATGCACTATTTAGTATATTAAAGATTATATAGTACATATAGATATATTGTGCATAGTACAGAATATAGTATGTCATATATAGTATGTATTACATACTCTAATACATATAATGCATAGTATATAAATGTATTATACATTATCTTATATGCGATATATGTACTATATATGTAAACTAGAATATATACTAATCATATATTTATTTTTACTATAAATATATTTATAATAATATATTATATTATTATAATATAATAATAAGTTATAATAATATTATTATATTATCCCTTGTCTGGGAGGGATGGCGGGTTCCAGCCCTAGCCTGCACCCTAGCAGAGCCTCACAAGAAGCCAGAGGAACCCCCACACCATGAGGGCTGCCATTTTCCACTTCCAGACTCCCCTCTTATCAGAACTCCACCCAGCAGAAGAGCTGATTGCAGCCCTGCTCGTCACGGTTCATCAATAAATGCTCGAGTCTTGAGGTGACTAGAAGATTATCCCACCCACACGGCAAAGCCTGGCAAGCTACCTGTGTCGTATTTGACATGCCAAATACCAGTAACAATTATAGACCTCATTCCCATGACTTGATGGAATGGTTTGAGGCTCTTTATATTCCTGGAGTGGGAAGATGCCCTTGGGCTATCTCGCATCTGACAGGACGTATTGAGATGTTACTGGTGCCCGCTAGAGTAATCAATGATCTATGGGAAGTCAAGTGATATATTTATTACACTATAATATATAGTTATATACTATAATATATAGTTATAACTATATATCATAGTATAACTATAATACATAGTATTATAGTTATATAATCATATATTAACTATATATATATATTTCAAGCTATGCTTGGAATATCACGCCTCACTCAAGTTAGAGAAGGAATCGGAGTTCTGACCTCCAACGCTGTTCCAGAGTCAGGGATGCTGTCTCATTTGCCAAGGTATCGAAAATCAGATGGG
The DNA here is from genome assembly GCA_021461705.1 of Cryptotis parvus. NCBI lineage: Eukaryota > Metazoa > Chordata > Mammalia > Eulipotyphla > Soricidae > Cryptotis > Cryptotis parvus. Next base: position 51,046 of record JAJIBD010001678.1, read on the forward strand.
CTGGACATGTAATGCGATTTGGAGGCGACCGCTGCACTAGAGCCATTACCGACTGGATCCCACAGGATGTCAAAATATCACGTGGCCGCCCACCTACAAGATGGTCAGACTTCTTTGTCAAGACCATGAACGAATGGTTTGAGGCTCTTCATATTCCTGAAACAACCAGATGCCACTGGGCTACACTGGCATGTGATAGGTCAAATGGAAATGTTACTGGTGGCCACTCAAGGAAATCAATGAACAACAGGATGTCTAGTGTTCTAGTGAACTATATATAGTTATATAAATATAAATTTAATAGTTATATAATGTATAACTATACATTATAGTATAGCTATAATATATAGTTGGTAACTATATATTAAACTATATATTATAGTAGATAACTATATACTATAGTATATATAGTAGATAACTACTATAGTAGATATAGATATAGTAGATATAGATATAGTAGATATCTACTACTATATATAGTAGATAACTATATATTATAGTGAAATATATAGTATATACTATAATATATAATATATATTATATTATAGTGTAACTATTATTACATCATCATATAATAATTATAATATAATAATTATTATACAATAATTTATAATGATTATTCTATAATAAGTATATTATTATATTATTATAAATAAAATATAATAATATATTTATTACACTATAATATATAGTATTATCTCTCAGGTCACAGCCCCTTCAAGATTATAATCACCATATTTGATCCTTCACTAAATATGATATTCAGTAGTGCAAAGCCTCAGTTAGATGGATCTTATTAAGGAGCTAACCATCTGGGAGGTAATTAAGAGACACAAAACAGCATATAATGTAGTACTTAATTGGGCTATGTTTTAAAAAATATTTTAAGGGTTATGAGACAGGGAAGACTTGGAGGCAGTTTCTTTTCTGTTGGATCTAATATTTGAGGATCTTTTTTGGTGTCAGAACTATAGAAGATACATGTACCTCAATTTCCTTGCTTATTACATAAGTAAAGTAACATTGAGCCAGTTTGTGACCAGACTATCACAAACCGGCTCATGCGGTTCATCAATAAATGCTGGATTTAGAGGGGACTACAAGAGTATGCTACCCGCACGGCAGAGCCTGGCAAGCTACCCGTGTCGTATTTGATATGCCAAATACCAGTAACAATTATAGACCTCATTCCCATGACCTGATGGAATGGTTTGAGGCTCTTTATGTTCCTGGAGCAAGCAGATGTCCTTGGGCTCTACTTGCATGACACAGTTACTGGTGCCCGCTAGAGCAAATCGATGATGAACGGGAAGACAGTGATACAGTGATAGTGATAATATATAGTATATAACTATATACTATAGTGTAATAAATATATTATATTATAGTTTATTTATTTATTATTTTATTATTATAATCTAGTTATAGTATATAACTATATTATCTAGTAGATTTATTTTATAATATGTTGAAGAAAGTAAAATGAGATTGTGACAGCTACTGATTCTGAAGTTGCTTTAGTGTAAAATAATGCCTGTCAGTTTCATGAATGCATTTTAGTCTCACTCTGTGCCTTCTGTTTCTTTTTACAGTCGTTTTGGGGATGACACATCCCTTGTTATGGCCTTCTCAAGCAGAATAATCAGTATTGTGGGCTGACTCAAAGCATTCTTTAAAGCTCTCTGGGGGGTTTCTGAAGCACATAGTGGGTAAGAGCTGCTGGAACACAATTCTTTAGTGTTTCATTCATGGAGTTTCTCACTTTTGCAAAATTTCTTCTAAAATCCCTGGTGACACTTCCTAGATTTGATAAAGAAAATACTAAATTTAGATACATTGGTTAATCTACCCTTGAGTCAACATATTGAAGATAAAACCATCTCAAAGGACAAAAATTGTTTTTTCTCAAGAAGTTCAAGTCTTACTTCACATAAGAAAATAGAGGTGGTGTTTGCATTTCCAGAAATTTGCACACCCAGCCTGAATCAGCAACTCAGCATTTGATTGCTTTCATCTTTCAGGTTTACAAATCAGAGCTGTAAACTGGGGAACCGAACCTTTATCTCCGATCTCATTATCTCCACAAACCTCCCTATTAGTCTTAGCAAGCAGAGAGCAAGTTGGACCCCAGACACTCACTCACCTAAGGCAATCAGCCTGCCCAGCCAAAGCGCCATTAATATTAATTCATTCACTAGTGGGTTGAACACAGGTTTGCTCCCTTTTGATTAAGTAAGACTAACCATATTTCTTCATTAGTAACACTTCCCCAAGGCTCCTTTTTTCTCTCTATCCCCACACTCCTGGTCCTGGCTGAAGCCTCATCTAGGCCCTGATGAACACCTGCTCTAGTTCTCTAATCAGACCTGTTATCTCTATTTTTTTTCTTTTTTGGGTCCAACCCGGTGATGGTCAGGTTTACTCCTGGCTCTGCACCCAGGAATTACTCCTGGTGGTGCTCGGGGAACCATATGGAATGCTGGGGATCGAACCCTTCTTGTCTGCATGCAAGGCAAACAAACACCCTACCCTCTGGACTATTGCTCCGGCCCCTGCTAGCCTCTAGCCTCTTGTTACCTCTCGCCTCCTGCTTTCTCACCTTGAATCTACACATCAGCTGGAATCATCTACTTAAAACTCAGATGTGACCTGCTTAAGCCAGTTCTCATTCCTGTTCAACCCATTCCACAGCTCCTGCCACCACTACCTACATTCACTTTCTGGTATAACCTTCTTGAGATGGTCTCTGCCTTCGTCCTTAGCAGGCACCCATTGGCTCACTCTCACCACATCCTCTGGCAGTGCTGATTGATAGTTCTCCACTAACAACCTGTCAGGGAGCTGCTGGGGTCCCCCAAACAGTATCAGGACAGAAATTCTACCTCCAAGGCCGCCGGGAATGGATGAAAACTCATGAGTCCAGTGCAGTTCCAAAAAAGCTTTTAATAGTGCAAAAAGCTCTAGCACTGCAACAATGGAAGACCTCTAGCTCTGGCAGAACTTAGACCATACACAAGGGTCCAAGTCTCCTACCAAAGAGGATTCCAGGGGCCGGAGCGATAGCCCAGCGGGTAGGGCGTTTGCCTTGCACGCGGCTGGCCCATGCCGGCCCGGGTTCAATCCCCGGCATCCCATATGGTCCCCGAGCACCTCCAGGAGTAATTCCTGAGTGCAGAGCCAGGAGGAACCCCTGAGCATTGATGGGGATGACCCAAAAAGCAAATCACTGTATCACTGTCCTCCCGTTCATCTTCGATTTGCTCGAGCGGGCACCAGTAACATCTCCATATGACCTGTCTCTGCAAGTAGAGCCCAAGGGAACCTGCTTGCTCCAGGAACATAAAGAGCCTCAAACCATTCCATCAGGTCATGGGAATGAGGTCTATAATTGTTACTGGTATCTGGTATATCAAATACGACACGGGTAGCTTGCCAGGCTCTGCCATGTGGGTAGCATACTCTTGTAGTCATCTGAAAAAAAAGCAAAAAAAAAAAAAAAGATTCCAACAGAGAGAGTCCCACCAAAGAGGATCCCACCAAGAAGAGGAGTTCTACCAAAAAAAGAGGAGAGCATACCTCAAGTCAGTCGCCTTATATACAAAAAGTAATCCTCACTTCAGGGAGGGTCCTGCTAACAGAGAACCCTACACAGCTTCTGGATAGTAGGAGAGTGTAGAAGAGTGATGACACACTCTACTACAGGTATAAACAAATGATTATGCCAAGGACTAATCCCTTCTTTCGAGATTATGTCTTATTATGTAAAACACTGGAGAGAGAGAGGGGCTAGTATAAAGTAATACATCTTAATTTCATGGGCTTCATGTAATCTAGATGGTACCCAAAAGGTTCTTCTTATTTACTATCTGCACCAGGGTGATTCTGAGTATCTTATTCTCTGTGTACTGAAAGGGTCACACTTGCCTGCTTGAGGGCAAACTAGTATGATCCTTCCTATAATCTTAAATGATAGTCTCAACATAGCCAGGGTGGTAGTCTTCTGGTAAATTCTAACTGTCCCACACTGGGTGCAGTGGGTATAAAGAGGAGCTGTGAGGGGCCAGAGCGATAGCACAATGGGTAGTGCATTTGCCTTGCATGCGGCCGACCCAGGTTCAATCCCTGGCATCCCATATGGTCCTCCGAGCACTGCCAGGAGTAATTCCTGAGCAAAGAGCCAGGAGTAACCCCTGAGCATTGCCAGGTGTGACCCAAAAAAGAAAAAAAAAGAGGAACTTTGCCCAATCTAGAAAACATAGAAATCTTAGTAGATGTATAATAATGTCAGAAGATACGCACTCATTCAGAGTCAAGGTGACTTCTATAACTGCCACACCCTCCATCAGTGTTTACATAGAAGAGATCTCATTAGTATGAACCCTGGCTTAAGAACATGTAAATAGAGTATTAAGCTGTGAATGAATAAAACAGCAAAACTCCCAAGCTAGCTAGGCCTGTCATCCAACAACAACCCTTTGGGCATTTCTCCTATCAGCTCCTATTCCTTCTGTGGTAGAGGAGGTTTCCCATCCTAGGACTATGGGGGTGCCTGGATACATGACCTGGCCTGGAAGAGGACACTGAAGGCCACAAAGGTCCACACAGGGCTCTGCTCGGAGACAAAGCAATAGAAAAGACCTGTGAAGTTTTAATTTCTCCTGTGAAGAGAGGCGGACTGACTCTGGCTCATGAGGGAAGAAGCACATGATTGGCTTGTCCGAACAATTCCAGGAGTTGACAGAATGGAACCTGTGACTCGGCTAAAGCAGAGACAGTGTGTGTTCCCTTGCTAAAGAGGGTCACTGGCTCTAGACTTGAATCCTCCAGAACAGAATGGGGAGGAGGAGCTTGCGATTACAGCTATACGTTTCATCAGATATCGTGGTAGCATGTAACAGTGGGCCCTGATTTAGGCTTGGCACTACGGGGACAGGAGTTTCATCTCTCTGAGTTTCTTCTCCCTGCTCCCGTTATCTCCAGGTCAACTCCTGTCACCCCGGTACTTGTCAGCTCAGGCATCCTCTTCAGCAAGACACTTCTGACCTCTCCTCTCCAGTGGGGTCACTGTCTTAGCTACCCTCACTGCACTTTCTTGCTCAGGTGCTAAGAAGATACATTGACTTTTCTATCTTTCCTCTAGAATTTAAGTTCCTCAGGAAAGGGAATCTCTCCTGACCCTCCACAAACATGCACAATTTATTTGGTTTTTAATTATTCATCGAAAGCCCAAGAAAAAATGGTCCATTTAAGAATATAATTAAAAATCACTTCCATTAGCTTTGTTTTTAATTGCTTTCATTCTTTTTAAATATTCATTTTAAATATTGTTGATCATACTTTTCCTGGACACATTCCAACACCACACACACAACCAGACAACCTGCATCCTAAGGACCCCTCTCACCCCACCCCATGTAAACTCAGTTATACAGCCAAAATATTAGTTCTGATTATTTTGACAGTCTGTTATTCCCTTAATATGTTTTTTGGTCCCGACATCTATTCTTTTCTTATTGTGGAGGTGGTGGCACCTACACTCCGGGTGAACTGAGCTAATCTACTGGAGTTCTACAAAAACTGTAAAATAGAGATCCATAAAGAAAAGTCTCAAACACTGTCTTTTTACAGTTACTTAAATACAAATTAATATTATAAATATATTAATAATATAAATAGACATGGGGCAGAGCTGCTACTGGTTCTCCCTGTGCCCAGCGCTCATGAGGCGCCCGGGAGGGGATGGCAGGTTCTAGCCCTGGTCCGCCACCCCAGCAGAGCCTCACAACAAACCAGATGACCCTCCACTCCATGAGGACCTCCATTTTCTACATCTGGACTCCCCCTCGTCAGAACTCCACCCAGCAGACCAGCCTATCACAGCCTGGCTTCCCGGCTGCAAGCGGCTGTGTGGTTCATCAATAAATGCTGGATTTAGAGATGACTACAAGAGTACGCTACCCGCACGGCAGAGCCTAGCAAGCTACCCGTGTTGTATTTGATATGCCAAATACCAGTAACTGTTATAGACCTCATTCCCATGACCTGATGGAATGGTTTGAGGCGCTTTATGTTCCTGGAGCAAGCAGATGCCCTTGGGCTCTACTTGCATGACACAGGTCATATGGAGATGTTACTGGTGCCCGCTAGAGCAAATCAATGATGAACGGGAAGACAGTGATACAGTGATACAAGAGTATGCTACCCGCATGACAGAGCCTGGCAAGCTACCCATGTCGTGTTTGATATGCCAAATACCGATAACAATTATAGACCTCATTCCCATGACCTGATGGAATGTTTTGAGGCTCTTTATGTTCCTGGAGCAAGCAGGTGCCCTTGGGCTCTACTTGCATGAGACAGGACATATGGAGATGTTATTGGTGCCCGCTCGAGCAAATCGATGAACGGGAAGACAGTGATACAGTGATTATTAATAATTTTGTTACTAATTTTAAGATTTACATGAAATAGAGAAATCATAAAATTTAGTGAGAGAAGAGAATTAAGAAAAAATTTAAGGGAGAGCATGAATGGGTCTATTGAAGTATTAAAGTGTGTTTTATACTAAGATAATATTGATTCTATTTTAGAAAATAGTATAGATACTGTCTGCCTGCACTCATAAATAAAAGATTGTAATAAAAAATCTCTAAGGATATTAAAAAGACACCTGAGCATTCAATAGAAATAAAGTGTTAAATGGGAATTTGTTATTGTGGGTGTATAAAATCCCTTAGCAGAGGGAAGTAAACAAACCTTCCTTAGTCTAGTAGAGGGTAGCCATAAGCCCATAAATGAATGTCATACTCCGTGACAAATGCTGTGGGTTTGTCTTGCCTTTTAAAGAAGTCCCTTTAATGCTTCCTTAGTGTTTCTTCTTCCTCTATTTTTTTTCTAGTCTTGGGACCACACAGTACCCAAAGCTTACTACTGGCTCTTCACTTAGTAGTATCGTTCCTAGCACCATTCAGGGGACCATATAGGTGCTGAGAATGGAACTTTGAGTAGCCGAGTACAAGGCAAGCACCCTATCCACTACTGTCACTCTACTACTTTAATGAATCTTTGCAAGACTGGGTTCATTCAAGGCTATGAATCCCATAAGCTTGGTGGGCTTCTATGCATCTTCCCATTGGGTTTGCTGTGCTCTGTCTGTGCTAAAGCTGAATCTTTGTGGTTAGCCCTCCTGGGATTCTCTGAGGAATTAGTCTGGGTTTTGCCCTTTTCATTCCCTGACACTGTGTTTTCACTGTTTTTGTTTTTTAAGGGATCAGAGAAATAACACAGCAAGTGCTTACCTTGCTCATGGCTGATCCTCGTTTCATGCTTAACATGACATGCGGTCCCCCTGAGCACAGAGCCAAGAGTAAATCCTGCTGCTGCTTCCGCCACTGCTTTATATTTTTATTTTTAATTCTCATCCCAACCACCCCCCCCAACAAGATTAAAAATAAAAAGCTAAAATAATAGGGGGCAGAGAGATATCCGTAGATAAGGCACTTTCCTTGCATGTGGCCAACCTGGATCAAATTTCCCGCACCACATATGGTCCCCTAAGGCCTTCCAGGAATTATCTCGAGCACAGAGCTGCAAATAATCCCTGAGCACTGCTGGGTTTGCCACCCCCACAAAATTTATTTTTGAATTGTATTTATAAATACAATAAAATAACAGCACCACTAATGGGTATACGGAAGTATCTCATAGTTTTTGATTTGCATTTCCTTAATGATTAGTGATGCTGACCATCTTTTCATATACTTAAACAAATAGTTGCCAATATAAAAAAAAATCTAAAAGTTCCCAATAGCCTCAACTGCCTAGCCTCTTTGGACAACTCAAAAGACTTGGCCCAGTTAAACACTCAATTCCCCCAGGGCAATGGGAATCACGAGGGACAGGAATTGCTTGCTAAAAAGTCAAGCATTTCCCAGTTCACCCTTCTCCCCACCGCACCTTACTGCCTGACGTGAGGGACAGGGGAGTTTGTGACTCTGGGTAGGGATGTTCAGTCTTTGCCCTCAGTTTGTCTTCATGTCTGGATTGTTAAGCAAACAGCTCACCCCAAAGCAGACTCGTGTACACTGCAACAGTCCCACAGGCCTTTGGCAAACAGCCAGAGGAACTCACTATGTGAGACTGGAACCTCCACTTCGACACATAATTCTGTAACCCTCTCCAAACAGGAGCCCTAAAGCGTTTGTCAAGCAAATAAAAGAAAAGAACCTTTCCTCATAAATTTTAATAAATCAATAAAGACTCTAGCTAGGCGTGCATAGGGAGTAACATTCTGTGCCCAAATGATTTTGGGAGTGGCTGCCAGAGGGCTTTTGAAATAAAGAGCAGCCGGGTGCACTGGAGCCAGGCACACAGCCCGCGTTCCTGGCATTGTATTTTTATGGGCATGGTATCTTTGAGTAACTGGCAACGGCTGGACGAGGCTTTCTTGATGAGACTGGAATACCAAAGAAGTTGTTGGCATGGAATCTTTCTATTGCTGCATTAACTAAATAAACGCAAGGAGGGCTTTCCTAGGTGAGTAACATCAGAACGATTGCCCCATGGGAAGAAAACTGTGGGGAGTGAACTCTCCCACGGTCTGCAGCCAATAGCCAGGAACTCTGGCTGAGGAGACCAAGCTTGGGGAACAAAACCTGGAATCTTGTGTCTGCAAATATGGGCAGGAACCGTTGGCGCCTGCTCCCGGATTGAACCTGGTGAATCACATAAATTCTCACCAGATTTAATCCTACCTTAGGGAGAAAGAGAGATTCTATCTCTCACTAGATCCTATCTCATGAGAAAGATAGGAGCAGAAGGAGCAAATTCAGAGAGAGAAATGACCCAGTGCCACCCTCCTGGTGCCTTCTAATCTTGACTTTCAAAAAAATCTAGCACTATTAAAAGAGTGACTTTTCTTTCCTACCACCTTAGGATATTTACCCATTCATTTCACAGGGGGCCTTCATAGGAACTATGGAAGTCGTATTAAAGATCGATTTGGCTCTAAATCTCAAAAGAGATCAACAAGTTGCAGAGATGCTTCTGGACCCCACTGCATGCTGAGTCATCTGGGGAACTCTGGAGCTGGGTGAGCCCCCCACTGGCCCACACAGAATCCTGGCAGCCGAAAACCTTCATATTCCACAATTGTTGCCATGCTTACAGCCCGGGCCCCCCGGTGGATTTCACTGGGTCAGGACAAGCCTCACCCAGAATTAGTCTGTTGAAAACTCAGGTATGCAAGTTTGGGACTGAAATTTCCAGGCTTTCAGGGCACCAGGATGAGCTACTTCCCCCCATCTCACTGTACTCTGGAAGTCTCAGCAGTCACTCATTCTCCAAAGCCACCAGCCAGTTAAAAACTTAACTCAGCTATATCGCCCCATTCAAATTTCCCGTGTTTGAGTGATATCTCAGTCTCTACATTACTGATAAGCCAGGAACAGCACACCACATTGGATGAGATGTGAAGTAGAAGACAGCCGATGTTGATTGATTATAACCACACAAAAGGCTTAACCTGTAACCAGTTAACAGTATTTTATACAAGGGCTGAATGGCTCCAAGCTGAGATACTACAATCTTCACTAACTTTCTTTTATGAAACATTTTTGATCATTTAAAGCAAATTATTTTTAACAAGCAAAATAAAATAAATTATTGATGACCTGCTATAGAGAGAGGATTAAGAAAATTGGAAATGATGGTGGTGGGAAGGTGTAATGGTGATGAAATTGGTGTTAGAATACTGAATGTTGGGGGCTGGAGGCGATAGCACAGCGGGTAGGGCGTCTGCCTTGCATGCTGCTGGCCTGGGTTTGATCCCGGCATCCCATATGGTCCCCTGAGCACCGCCAGGAGCAATTCCTGAGTGCAGAGCCAGGAGTAACCCCTGAGCATTGCCGGGTGTGATCCCCCCAAAAAATATTGAATGTCTGTAGCAAATCATCCTGAACAACGTTGTAAAAATAAAGCATGCAGAAAAAAAATCTATTTGGCTCATATAAATTTTACATGTATGGGCTTCACACATGAAAGGCTATTGCTCTACTGCTGAGTCACATCCCTGGCTTCAATGTGAATTCTATGTTCGTTATGGATAATTATAACTACTTTTGTTTTAGCAAAAGATGCTTGAACTATTCATGGCATAATCTCAGCACTTCACAAATGTGATCACGTCCCAGAAATACACAGGAGACATGGGGTATCAGAATAATGGCTAGTTGCGTTTTGACATCTGTGAAACCATTTTTAACATGAAGTGGGGAGGGGCATCATATGGAAATTATATAACATATCTCCTTGAACTCTGCACCACCTTTCAGCTCAGCCAAAGATATTGAACTGGGCCAATAGCAATTGTTTTAAGAAATGATAGCTTGAAAGAAGTCATCAGGGTGCCAGAGACAGTATAGGGGGGTAAGGTGCTTGCTGTGCATGTGACTAATCTCAGTTTGATCCCCAACACTGAACATTGCCAGGACTAATTCTTGAGCAGAGAGCCAGGGAATAAGTCCTGAGCACTGCCAGGTGTGGGTAGCCCATCCCAGCTCCAAAAAAAAAAAGAAGTCATTGGATAGAACTGGTAATTGTGCACTTTCAACTGAAGATTGAAATCATTCATGTTTCCTTGTTATCCTTTCTAGAGAATCAATAATCAAGTCTGTATGGCAAAAATAGTTAAAGGCTAATCAATTCTTCTCTTTAATCATACCTTTAATTATTACAATATTAGGCAGTACTCTGCATCTCTAAAGTAGGTATCAATTTCTAACCTTTCCTGCACACATGTCACTGTTCCAAAAGCAGATCTCACACTTTTGAGTTTTCTGAGTGAAACAAGTACCTACATTTGTGATTCTCTTTATTTCTTACCATGGAATAAAATGAGAAATAAGGACAGTGAAATGGATCCTGAGCTGGTACCAGGAGACAGCCAGTAACATAGTCATAGACAGCAGGTCATGGCCCTCTTATCTCTTTGTCTATTGTTCAGGTTCCCTGGTGTACCCTTAATGAATGTAGTTTCAGAAGGAGGAATCTCAGAGTCTGGGGGGAATTCTGGAGGAATTCTTTCAGGCTGCCAACCACCAATAATTAGTGACTTCATCCCCTACTCATCCATATAGGAAACATTTTTTTAAATGCTATTTTGAAAACATTTTGGTAAAATACATTATGATTTTTCCTGAAATCAATTTTGATAGAAATTTTCAAAATCTATCATGCATATTTTGGAGGAGGTTTAAATAAAAATTTCATTATATTGATAATTTTGAAGACACTCAAAAATAGTCATACATATGAAAAAACGTTCATCATAATTAATCATTAGAGAGATGCAAATCAAAACAACAATGAGACATCATCTCACACAGAGACTGGCACATATCCAAAAGAGCAAGAACAACCAGTGCTAACGTGGATGCAGGGAGAAAGGGACTCTCATCCATTGTTGGTAGGAATGTCGATTGGTACAGCCTTTTTGGGAAAACAATACGGACATTCCTCCAAAAACTAGAAATTGAGCTTCAATTTGACCTAACCATACCATTTTTTTGGGAATATACCCTGTGAGACCGAAAACACACAGTGGAAATACCATCTACACTTCTTTTTTTTTCCCCCCCCCCACCCTACCCCACCCCCTCTACACTTCTATGCTCATAGCAGCACTATTCTACAATAGCCAGAATCTGGAAACAACCAGAATGCCTGAGAACAGATGACTGGATAAAGAAACTGTGGCACATCTACAAAATGGAATACTATGCAGCTGTTAGGAAAAACTAAGTTATGAAATTTGAGTATAAATGGATTGACATGGAGAGGATCATGCTGAGTGAAATTAGCCAGAGGAAAAGGGACAGATATAGAATGACTGCATTTATTTGCAGGACATAAAAAAAATTATGTGATACCAATATCCAAGGCCAGACAAAACATGGATCAGGAGGTCTTGTCAGTGGGTAGAATCTACTGTAAATGTGTGGGAGTCAGAAGTTAGTTAATACAGAAAAAGGAACAGTGTACTAATAATTATTGTAAATGATAATACCAGCCTAGAACTGAGCACTGAAAGTAGGCAAAAGGCTATACATGATAACCTCTAAATGTATATATTGCAAGCCACAATGTGTATGAGAAGGAAGAGAGAAAAAGAGAAAGACAAAGTGAGGGAAGAGAGAGAGAGAGAAAAGAGGAAAAGTACCTGCCATAGACATAGGCTGAGGGAGGGGGAAATCAGGAGATACTGGTGGTGGGAAGTGGGCACTTATGGAGGGATGGGTACTGGAACACTGTGTGACTGAAACCCAAATATGAACACTTTTGTAACTGTATATCTCACGGTGGTATAATAAAAATGTAAATAAAAAATAAAATAAAAATAATTTTTATATCTTTATTCATGAAGGCTGTACCAATTTACATTAATTTTTAAAAAATAGCTCATAGTGTAAAGAATCCCCAGTCTGCATCATCTGGTGGCCTATCTAGTTCCTCAACACCCTTCTCCATCCATCCATCCATCCATCCATCCATCCATCCATCCATCCATCCATCCATCCATCCACCCACTCCACCCGCCATCCATCCAACCACCCACCCACCCACCCACCCATCCATCCATCCATCCATCCATCCATCTTTTTGCTTTTTGGGTCACACCTGGTGATGTTCAGGGGTTACTCCTAGCTCAGCACTCAGGAATTACTCCTGGCGGTGTTTGGGGACCATATGGGATGCTGGGGATCGAACCTGGGTTGGCAATGTGCAAGGCAATCAGCCTCCCCACTGTGCTGTCACTTGGCCCCTTCAACAACCTTCTTCATGATCCTCTCTCCATCTAATGCTGAAGCAAATCACTGATGTGGGATTCTTTAGTTCTAGATACTTCTGGTGTATCTTTCAAAGATAAGATTCTTCTTGAAACGGGAGCCGCAGAAATAGTCCAGCGGGTAAGGCATGTGCTTACATTCGGCAGACCAGGTTTCAATCCCTGGCATCCCATATGGTTCCCCAAGCACCGCCAGGAGTGATTCCTGAGTGCAGAGCCAGGAGTAACCCCTGAGCATTGCTGGGTGTGACTCCCCAAAAATTCTCTTAAAACATAATTACTTGTTATTGCATATAAAAGTTAATATAAATTTTTCAATATCATAAACCCAGTTGTGTTCATATTTCCAATTGGATCACAAATTCACAAGATTTGTGTCATATTTAAAAAAAAGCTTTCATAATAGGGCTTTACTTTTCTTCAGTTTTTGCAGACACCTCCCCCCCCCACGGCATCCCCTGTTCTCTGAATCCCCGCTCCATCCGTGAGCTGTCTACCAGCATGCCCCGCCCTATTAGACGGAATGCTTTTGCTCAACAAGCCCTGATAAAATAAACCAGACTAGTTGAATTCTGGGGTCTGTACATCACCACTCAGAACCCCCTCTCACATTCAAGGCCCCCTCCCGGCCGCACGAAGGCCCTGGGGATGCAGGGGGCCTACGACCCTCCCGCTTTCCATACAAGGGAGGAAGCGGGCGGGCGAACGCGCCGCTCCCGGCCCCCGGCCGCCTTGCGTATTCCCCTAGTTTACCGTGGGCGCCCTGGCCCGCTGGTCCCGACTAGATCAGTTCCTTGCTGTTGTGCCTGAACCGATAATAAGCCTAACAACGGCCCCCGCCCGGGAGGGAACTCCCCCCACCGGGACCCCGCAGCGCCCGCAATTACTTACTTGTGTGTACTATCACTCACTTGTATCACTCGTCTTCCCATTGATTATTGATTTGCTCAAGCAGGCACCAATAACATCTCCATACGTCCTGTCATATGCTAGTGTAGCCCAAGGGTATCTGCTAGCTCCAGGAACATAAAGAGCCTCAAACCATTCCATCAGGTCATGGGAATGAGGTCTATAATTGTTATTGGTATTTGGCATAGCAAATACGACATGAGTAGCTTGCCAGGCTCTGCCGTGCGGGTGGGATACTCTTGTTGTTCCCTCTAATCTCGTGCATTTATTGATGAGCTGGACTTGTGATCAGCTCTTCTGCTGGGTGGAGCTCTGACAGCTGGGGAGTCCAAATGTGGAAAATGGCGGCCCTCATGGTGTGGGGGGTTCCTCTGGCTTCTTGTGAGGTTCTGCTGGGGTGGTGAGCCAGGGCTAGAACCCGCCTTCCCCTCCCGGGCGCCTCGTGATCAGCAGGGCACAGGGAGAGCCGGTAGCAGCTCTGGCCCGTGTATGTGAGTCTCTGGATCAGCATGTACTAAATAAATAGTACATAAATAGTGTGTGTACTTGATCACTTGATCACTTGACATCCCATTATTCATTGATTTGCTCGAGCGGGTGCCAGTAACATTTTCATTTGACCCTATCACGTGCCAGTGTAGCCCAATGTCATCTGCTTGCTTCAGGATTACAAAGAGCCTCGAACCGTTCGTTTGGGGTCTTGATCGAAGAACTCTGAACATCTTGTAGGTGGGCAGCCATGTGATGTTTTGACATCCCATGGGATCCAGTTGGCAATGGCTCTAGTCCAGCGTTCATCTCCAAATTGCATTACATGTCCAGCCCATCTAATTTTCAATGCCTTGGCAAACAAGACAGTGACCCTGACTCTGGATGCTCGATGGAGGTCGGGACTCGGGATTCCTTCTCTCACTTGAGTGAGGTGTGATATTCCAAGCATAGCTCTTTTGATTCCTCTTTGGGAGACCCAAATAGCGTTCTCATCCTGCTTTTGTAGGGCCCAGGTCTCTGAGGCATATGTTAATGCAGGGAGAACGGTGGAGTAGAAGAGATGTGCCTGGAGCTGGTGTTTCTTTGTCCTTTTTGCTATTTCTTCAATGCTCTTGAAGGTTTTCCATGCCTCTCTCTTCCTCCTGCGCAGCTCAGGTTTTAGGTCGTTCATCATGTTGACTTCTCGACCTAATTATACATAACTGCTGCATTTAGAGATGTTTGTACCATTGAGAGTGAATGCGGCCTCTGGAACTAGTTCATTCTTCATAAACATAGTTTTCTTTTAGATTCAGCTGTAGACCTATCATTCCACATTCTCAGTCAAAGTCAGCCAGCATTTGTGCCGCTTGGCTAATGTTTGGTGTTATTAGAACGATGTCATCAGCGAAGTGGAGGTGGTATAGTTGCCGACCTTCTATCTTCACTCCCATTCCTTCCAATTTCTAATTGTCGCATGATGTTCTCGAGGGTGACACTGAAGAGTTTTGGAGAAATGGTATCTCCCTGCTGAACCCCTCTTTTAACATTAATGATCACTTCTTTGTAGAATGGTGAGATCCTGGTGGTGAATCCATAATACAGCTCACATATGATCTTGATGTATTGGGTTTGAACGCCCCTGTTTGGCTAGGGCTTCAATTTATTTATTTAGTGTGTTTACTAAATAAATAAATTTGAAAAGTTTATTTGGTTTGTGGCCACACCCAGCAGTGTCAGAGTTGGCTCTTGGCTCTATGCTCAGAAATCACCCCTGGAAGTGCTCAGGGACAATATGTACAGTTGATTAACCAGGGCTGACTGCATGCAAAGTAAGCACCTTAACACCTTTACTCTTCTCTCCCAACGCTTTGCAAATAGTGCATTTTTTTAAAAAGTCACCCCTAATGTTAACACTGTAATGC
Source organism: Cryptotis parvus (assembly GCA_021461705.1). Taxonomy (NCBI): domain Eukaryota; kingdom Metazoa; phylum Chordata; class Mammalia; order Eulipotyphla; family Soricidae; genus Cryptotis; species Cryptotis parvus. The sequence continues at coordinate 66,694 of JAJIBD010001678.1, forward strand.
AAAATTTAAAATACTGGAAATATATTATAAAACACAATGAAGAATATTTTAGTTTAAATAAAGTAGGATGTTATTTTACTAAGGAATATACCCAACATCTTTTCCTCTTTATATATATATATATATATATATATATATATATATATATATATATATATATATTTTTTTTTTTTTTTTTTTTTTGGGTCACACCCGACAATGCTCAGGGGTTACTCCTGGCTCTGCACTCAGGAATTACTCCTGGCGGTGCTCGGGGGACCATATGGGATGCCGGCGATCGAACCCGGGCCGGCACAGGCCGGCCGCATGCAAGGCAACGCCCTACCCGCTGGGCTATCGCTCCGGCCCTCCTCTTTATATTTATCTAGTGATATTTCACAGGCTAATTCCTAAACAAGCAATTTTTAAAAACTGACAGCAGTCATGTTTGTCCAGGAGTACTCCTTTACAAAAATGGTTTTATGGCGCACCCAGAGTGTTTGCCATACTTCAGAGAGTGACAGTGCTAAGTTGTGAGTTGGTTACTGTTACATACTCCCAAGTGTGGCAGCACACAGTGGGGGCCAGAGTGATAGTACAGCAGGTAGGACGTTTGCCTTGCATGTGGCTGACCTGGGTTCGATCCTCAGCATCCCACATGGTCCCCTGAGCACCGCCAGGACTAATTCCTGAGTGCAGAGCCAGGAGTAACTCCTGAGCATCGCCGGGTATGAAAAAAAAGCCAAAAAAAAAAATGTTGAGGCACTATGTTGTTACCACCATTTCTTTACTCCTTGGGGTGATGTGGCACTGCGTGACGGTCCCTTGAACACCACTAGGAGTGATTTCTGACCAGAGCTAGAAGTTAGCTCTGAGCATGAGTCAAACTGCATCCTCCCCTCTCCACCCCTGACAAAGGAGAGTAAGCCAGAAAATACATATAATCCTCCCTGATCCAAACTTTTGACCTGGGCTGACCAATAATGCCCAACCCATTGCTTTTTGTGCACACAATAACAGGGAATTTTACATTTTAAGGTTGCATAATCTAAATGGTTATGTAAATACTTATGTAACTTTGGTTTTGTCTCTTCAACTGCAAAGCCTTTGATGCTTGCTATTTAGCCCTGTATGGAAAATGTTTGCCATCTTTTGGGCCACAGCTGGCAAACACGCTTGCCTTCCTTGCCTTCTGCTAACAGTAGTTTGTTTGACCCGGGTACCGCTGATGGTCCCCAAGCACTGTCAAGAGTGTCCTGTCAAGAGGGTCCTCTAAAGCACAGAAACAGGAAGAGCCCTCCTAGGTGTGGCCAAATCCCGAACACCTTTTTTTTTTTTTTTGCCATCTCTGCTTAGTTATTACTCCTTAACTACCTAAAACTAAAAAGAATATTTGTTTTATTTAGTTTTGCTGTGAGGGTGGTATTAATCTGCCGACTCGTTCTAGGCCGCCTTCTGTCCCTCATGTGTACATTCTGCAGCTGAGGCAGTTTTTTTTGTTGTTTGTTTATTTTTTATTTTGCTTTTTTGGGGTCACACCCTGCGATGCTCAGGGGTTACTCCTGGCTCTGCACTCAGGAATTACTCCTGGCGGTGCTCTAGGGACCATATGGGATGCTGGGTTCGAACCCCGGTGGTTGGCCTCTTGCAAGGCAAACGCCTCCCGGCTGTGTAGTTGCTCAGGCCCTGAGGCAATTTTCTTAACTTCAGATATGAACCTTTTTCCTGTTAGGTTTTCTGATTGGGGAAATAAGCAATTAGAGTAGCGAATAGACAGAATTTCCATGGGGAATTCGGGCGTATTCAACCTCAGACACAGCCCTATAGGAAAAAAATGAGGAACTTCTTGAATAACCTTGCAATAAAATCTTGTGGTAAAAGTCAGAGTGTAATTACTTTTCTGAAAAAGTAAAATTATCATTGCTTGTAGGCAATAGTGTATCTGGGAAACATAAGAGCCTCAACTAAACATATAGTAAAATTCAGTACTGTCGTTAATTATAAATTTAATATACAAAAAATCATCACTTTTTCATATGTAAAGAAGCTATTAAAATACAATAGAAGAAAAAATTCCATTTACAATACCTACAAAAGACAGAATACTCAAGCATAAACTCAATTGATATAAATTTAAATGAATCCAACTTTAAGGTTCAAGCAGAGACACCTTAAATACAAACAAAAACTAACTGATCAGTAAGAATGTTTTATCTTTAAATAGGAAGAGCTAATTTTTTTTCTCCCTAAATATATCTAAAAATGTAATGCAATCACAATGAAATGATTTTTTGTTTTGTTTTGGGTCTCACCCAGCAGCACTCAAGAGTTGCTGTTGGTGGTGCTCTGGGAACGATGCGCAGTGCCAGGAAGCTCAGCTCCTCTGCGTGTAAAGCCCGCACCCAGCAGTTAAACGAGCTTTCCTCCCTCCCCATAGCTTCTTTTTGAAATTAGACATACTCACTCTAAACTTTATGTGAAAGCAAGACATGCAAGAATAGTCAAAACATTCTGCAGGTTAATAGAAAGAAGGAAATCATTTATTCCAAATAATAAAGAAAATTATATGACTATACTTAATAAAGGAAGCATGAGATAGCATATACAGCTAAATCAATGAAACAACTTGAGTTCAGAAATAGACCCAAATACATATGGGCCCATACATATGGAAAGGTGGCATTTCAAAGCAGTGGGAAAAAGATGTATTATTCAATAAATGGCTTTGGGACAGCTGAGTGCCAGCTGGAGCCATACCTTACTCCTCGCACCAAAGTCAATTCCAGATGGATAAAGTACTTTTAAAAACATAGCAGTACAAGAGGAAAACTTCGAATTGGGTGTTTTGTTCCTTTTCTAAAATTTATCTCCAAATAGGAAAGATATTTCCAGTGAGATATAAAACCCATAAAATATTAAATATTAAAGAAAGAAAAGGCCACATTTGAATACATATAAGATATTTTCTTATATATATATATATAAAAGATATTTTCATAGAAACATACTTTAGAAGCTTTTTTTCAAAAAGCTTTTAAAATGAGGCCAGGGACCCAGCTGAGTAATAGAGTATTTGACTTTCATATGAAAGGCCTTTGGGTTCTATCTCCTCCCCACCCCATTTTCTTTTCTCTTTCATTTTTTCTTCTATTTTTTAGTTTTTGGGCCACACCCAGCGATGCTCAGGGGTTACTCTTGGCTCTGCCCTCAGGCATTACTCCTAGAGATGCTCAGGGGGACATATAGGACACAAGGAATCGAACCTGGGACAGCCACATGTAAGACAAGCACCCTGTACTATCTCTCACGCCCCACCTCCAACAATTTTTTAAAGAAAATATTTTTTAAATGGAAAACTTAGAGCTGGAGAGATAGTATTGTGAATCCCCTGGCACCCCACATGACCACTGCTAGGAGTGATCCTTGAGCCCAGGGCCAGGAGTAAGCCTTGAGCACTACTTATGGCTTATAAAACATTAAATAATTAAATCAAATAAAAATTAGAAAAATATTTGAAACTGACAAAGGTCCAATTTTCTCATTAAACAAACATTATTTCAAAACAAAAAAGCTGGTAAAATACCAGTAATCTAATCACCAAAAAGAAAGTACAAAAGACAACAAAATAAAGTTCATAAATGAAGAGGTGCTTATTATTACAATCAAAGAAATGAAAATTCCAGCAATGAGACAATATTTTTTTTTTTAAGATTTACACTGCAAACATGTAGAGAAAGAGGCACCGTGAGGGAGGTAAAACAGTTGTGCTTTCTTTCCAGGGCCATTTGGAATTATAAAAAAAAATGCGTGTATCCCTTTATTTTGCAATTCTTTCTCTACTAGAGATTTACCAACAGATATGCATATGTAAGGCTAAAAATTCAGTGAATGAACATATCATATAAATAATTTATAACAGCATTCATGCAGAAAAGCCATTTGTACTTCTGTTCTTGCACGACTATTCAGAATAGCCAGAATCTGGAAGCAATCCAAGTGCCCAACATCAGGTGAGTGGATAAAGAAACTATGGTACATCTACACAATGGAATACTATGCAGCTGTTAGGAAAAATGAAGTTATGAAATTTGCTTATATGGATGGACATGGAGAAGATCATACTGAGTGAAATGAGTCAGAGGGAGACAGATCTAGTGGTTGCACTCACTTGAATATTAAAAAAAAATCCCAAGTGAGTTGGGATATTAAAAAAATATAGTGTGAAAATAATACCCAAGGACAGTAGAAATAAGGGCCAGAAGAATTGGTCCATGGCTGAAAACTTGCCACATGTATGGGGTGAGGGCAGTTAGGACGGAGAAGGGACCACCAGACAGATAGTTTACCTGAAAGTCTCGAGGGAGATGCATCCCAACCTAAAAGGGAGAAAAAAAAAGAACAACAAACAACAAGACAGATAAAGTTGTGAGAAAAACTTGTATGAAATAACTCTCTGAAGGGGTTTAGAACTTGTTGTATAAATCCATAATGAACAACTTTGTAACTGTGTATCTTACATGATTCAATTAAAAGTGGGAAACGAGAAAACAATGCCTTTCAATGAGGGGCTGTCATGCATATCCTAGTGGGTGTTCGAAGTTTCTTAAAGGGCTAGATACATTTTAAGTTTTGTTGGCCTAAAAGGTAGAGATAGAATCATAGATACAACTTTAAACATTCAAGGGCTCCCCTCCACCCTTGGAGGATCCCATGTTGCTCTTGAGCACATCTCTCTCTCTCTCTCTCTCTCTCTCTCTCTCTCTCTCTCTCTCTCTCTCTCTCCCTCCCTCCCTCCTCTGCTGTCCCTTCTTCCCCTTCCTAAAAGCCTCCAAATAAAACCTGTTTGATTACAACCGATACAACCCCCCCCCTCTGCCAAAAAAAAAAAAAAAACATTCTTAACCTGAGCTTGGAAACTGGTGGCTTAGGTCTCTTGTCTAGAATATGCGCACTCTGAAAGCCTCTGAGATGCATGATGTGGTATATTTAAAGAATGAAATCATGGAAAAGCACAAAAGCAAACATTTTTTTAAAAAGGATGGAGTAAAATGCAAATCAACAAATATCAATTTCATTACCTAACATCAATGATGAGCAATCCCAAAAAGAAACTCAAGACAATGATTTGAATGACAAATGACAATCAAGACAATTACAGTAGCAAAAAAAAAAAGATGAAATACTTAAAATATATCTAGGAGGTAGCTTATATAATTAAACTTTTAAACAGTACTTAAAGAAATTAAAGAAGAGATAAAGTGATCACAGAATCAAAGTAATCTTGGTGAAGATCCCAATGAATTTTGAAGAATTAGTATTGACTGTGGGGGTTTCAATTTGGCATGCAAAAGATAAATATAGTAGTGATGTACAATAATGTGAATGTCCCTAATAAGATTGAGCTATATACTGTAGTATGATAAAATGGAGGGCCACAGAGATGCACAGTGGGGAGGGCATTTGTCTTGCACACAGATGACTTGGGTTTGAGCCCCAGCATCTCAAATGGTTCCCCCAAGCACCATCAGGAGTGACCTCTGAGTGCAGAGCCAGGAGTAACCCTTGAGCATCTCCAGGGATACAACACCCACTCCACCTCCCTGGCCAAAAGGGAAGAAATAGGACTAAAGAGAACTTTTTTTTTGGTTTGGGGGCCACACCCAGTGATGCTCATTGTTTGGGGGGCCACCGTGGGTGACCACAGTAGCTTCTCATTCCTGTGGTGGCAACCCCTAGAGGGGGCTCTATGTGCCACATCTTTGGTGCGTGGTTGCTTCCATAACTCAGCTCTAATAAGAGCCAACACAACAAACACTGGCCTAGACATCTTTTTATTTTTATTTTCTATTTATTTATTTATTTAGCTAGCTTTTTGGTTCTCACCCAGCAATGCTCAGGGGTTACTCCTGACTCTGCACTCAGGAATTACTTCTAGAGGTGGTCAGCGGATCATATGGATGCTGGGAATCCAACCCAGGTCAGTTGCTTGCAAGGCAAATGCCCTCCCTGCTGTGCTATTGCTCCGGCCCCTAGACATCTTTTAAAAAAATTAGTGCTTTTCTGTTATTTGAATTAGGCGTGGGTTGCTAGATTGTATGCTTAATGCATTTCCAATATTTCAAGCAGCTTCCAAACATCTTCTGTAGGGGTTGGGTCAACTTACCGTTCCTACCAATGTTGTTTGTGGGTTCCTGTCTCTTCACGCTGTTATCAACCCTTGTGCCTGGCCTTTTTTGATCCAGGCTACTATCATAGGTGTGAGGTAGTATCATTTTGACTACATAAACTTTGAATGTAGTCCAACGAATAAACCTCTTTTCAGGGTTAATATTTTTTACCTATCTCAGAATTACCTTCCGGCAGCATTATTGTTTTCCTTATTGCATTTGTCTATAATCCACATCGACTTGGTTTTGTGCATTTTGTCCCTCTTGCTGCTTTACGGAGTCACAGGCCTCACTGTGCTCCCCTGTGGCACTGGGCCTTCAGGAACTGGTGTCAAAGCTGCAGTTCTGGCTGCTCCTATCACTGTGATTCATCGTAGTGAATCAGAGACTTCATCTCTGACTTTGAAAACTCAGGTCTCCTACCAGCCTCCATATAACTTGTAGCTCAATTTGCTGGCTGGGAAATAGGACCTTTCTGTTTTCTGATACCCATGTGCAAGGAAGCTTTACTATTGTAAATCACTGAGTTTGGGGTGTTTTTCATATACTGAGATCATGGCAATAACTCACTAATAAGGGAGTTAACTGGTAGGCTTGATTCTGAGTATCTTAAAATTTCTTGATAATATTGCTAATTTGCTTCCCTGAAAAAATATTCCAATAGATGCACTGTATCCCCACCTTTAGTGATATCTGTTGATATTCAGTGAATTTTTTTTCTTTTTTTTTTTTTTTTTTTTTTTTGGGTCACACCTGGCGATGCTCAGGGTTTACTCCTGGCTCTGCACTCAGGAATTACTCCTGGCGGTGCTCGGGGGACCATATGGGATGCCGGAGATCAAACCCAGGTCGGCCGCGTGCAAGGCAAACGCCTACCCGCTGGGCTATCGCTCCGGCCCTCAGTGAATTTTTTTCTACTGAAATGATAAAATCTTTTGTCCATCTCCCTCCACCTCCCTAACATGTGTTCCCTCAGCAAGTCTTGCCTTATTGCCTGTTTCCCTTTTACTTTTTTTTTTTTTTTTTTTTTTTTGTGGGGTCCACACCCTGAGGCGCTCAGGGCTTACTCCTGGCTCTTTGCTCAGGAATTACTCCTGGTGGTGCTCAGGGGACCATATGGGATGCTGGGGATCGAACCTGGGTTGACCGCGTGCAAGGCAAACGCCCTACCCGCTGGGCTGTCGCTCCGGCCCCTGTTTCCCTTTTCTTATAGTTGGCAACAGGTACCTAGGAAATGGGCCAAAGCAATGAGTGAGTTGGTGAAGGCAGAGGCCTGTTAAGTGATCTGGTGAACTCTGGGTGCATCTGTTGCCAGAAATAAAATCATAAGGAGTCTCTTCAAGGTCCTCAGTGATGCCCTAGTAAACCTATGGCCTGCTAAGACCAGTTTCAGCAATGTAAATTATATAATTTACATAATAAATTATATCTCATTATCTTTTCTCTTGCACCTTCTCCAACACAGACTAGGTGGAAAGCGCTAGATGAATGGGAAGCTGGCTAGAGCTCAGCCCTGAGGCCAACACTTAATAGTCTACTTCAAACAGGACGGGCTGGTGACTGTTTGGCAGGGGGCAGCGGCTCTCTCTGTGTGGGCCCTTTGTTCCCAGAATCCTGGGTGCCCTTCTCTTCTCACCTATTTCCACTCTTGGTTTCAAACTCACCGAGACTCACTGCCCACCGGGACTCTCTCCCTCAAGGATCAGGATAACCATCAAGGAATCTCTGGAGAGTCAAGAGACATTTCCTACAGGCAGGATAACTGAGGGATTTAAACAATCAACATTTTTGTGGCTGGAAATATGCACTGGTGAAGGGATGGGTGCTGGAACATTGTATGACTGAAACCTAAACATGAACAACTTTGTAACTGTGATTCAGTACAAAAAAAAAACTGTGACCCCCAAAAAATCAACATTTATAGAAAAATTATATATATATATTATTTATATATATATATTATATATATATATATATTAATATATATATATATTATATATATATCCTGGCTTTTATACTTAGTAAAGCGATGAACAGCATGCATAATCTTTTTTAATCCATGTTTGTGTCTCTTTGGGATAAATACCAAGAACTTCAATTCTAGCCTCTTTATCTTTTCGGGTCACACCTGGCAATGCTCAGGGATTACTCCTGGCTCTGCACTCAGGAATTACTCTTGGTAGTGCTCGGGGGACCATATGGGATGCCGGGGATTGAACCCCGGGTTGGCTGCACACAAGGCAAAGGCCCTACCGCAGTGCTCCTTGCTGTGCTCCCGCTCCAGCCCCATTCAAACCTTTTCTTTAGAAGTCTCTGTACAATTTTCCATATAGGTTCAATGAGTCAGCATTCCCACCAACAGTGAAGGAGGGCTCTTTTTTCATCACATCCTCACCAAAACATATTATTTATTATTTCCAACTTTTTTTTTTTTTTTTTTTTTTTTTTGGCTTTATGGGTCACTCCAGATGAAGCTCAGGGGGGTTACTCCTGGCTCTGCACTCAGGGATTACTCCTGGTGGTGCTCTGCGGACCATATGGCAAGCCAGGTGGGCCATGTGTAAGGCAAATGCCCTACCTGCTATCCGATCGCTCTGTATTACCAGTCGTTTTTATATATACCATTATTACTAGCATGAGGCAATATCTCATTGTAGTTTTGATTTGCATTTCCTTGATAGAAAGAGATGATGAATACCTTTTCTTTACCTACGGGCTGTCTGTCTTCTTTAAGGGAAGCATCTGTTTATCCCTACCCACTCTGATGGAGTTACTGGGGGCTTTTGTTTGGTTTGTGAGCTTCATCCTGGATATTCTTACCTGAAGAATGATAGTAAAATGTTTTTTCCTATTCAGTAGGGTTAAATTTACTCAATTTTAGCCCAAGTTTCTTTTGCCATGCAAAACCTTTTTAGATTATAGTCCAGCTTGTTTATTTTGCTTTTGTTGTCTTTGCCAATGGAGATAAATCACTGAAGATTCCTCTGAGGTCTACGTTCTGAGAATTCTGCCTAGGTTTTCCTTAGTGTATTTGGGGTAGGGAGTCAGATCACACCTACCTATGCTCAGGGCTTACTTTTGGCTCTATGCACAAGGGTCACTCCATATGCAGTGCCAGGTATCAGATCAGCCTCAGTCACATGCAAGGGACCTTACCACCTGTGCTGTCTCTAACCACTCCTCAATGTATTTTTTAGAGCATTTTTATTTTTTTTATTTAAACACCATGATTTAGTTTTTCACAATAGTTGTTAGAAAGATTCATCATTCAACACCAATCCCACCACCAGTGTGTTCCCACCACCAAAGACCCTCATTTCCCACCCACCCCATCTCCCCAGGCCGCTCCCTTAGCCAGCACTAATTATATTGACCATTACAGCTCATATATGGGAATGGTATTGATTAAGTCATGACTTTTTTTTTTCTTGTTATGGGCAAATCTGACCGAATTCTGCTTTTGCATTCATTTTCTGAGTTTCTAGAGCGTAGTTGGTTTCTACCACTTAACACCAAACCCTCCACCACTGCACCGTGGACAACATTTATTTCAAATTTTTTCTCAATCTGTTTGAACTTGTCCTAAGAATACACTAAATAATCTATTCTATATTGCTTGTTGGAGCTAGTTCTCTAAATCTCAATGTATTTTTATGGAATCTAGTGTGATCTTGAATTCTTTAACCCATCTTGAACTTTGTGTATGGTGAGATATGGATCCAGTTCCCTCCCCCTATCCTCCTCCTTCCCTCCTGTCCTTCTTTTCCTTTCTGTGTGTGCCTATCCAGTTTCCCCCAGCATTACTTGTTGGAGACTTTCCTTGATGCATCTCATACACCCAACTCTCCTTTCACAGATTAATTGTCCACAGATTTGTCCATCGATTCCATTCCATTTGTCTGAGAACCTGTATTCTAGTATGTTTTGATTACTATAGCTTTATAATATTTAAAATAGAGGAATATGATTACATCCATCTTTTTTTCTCACATAATTGCGTTGGCTATTTGGGGAGTTTTATGATTCTATGCAAATCTTAGCATACTAAGTTTGCTCCAAGACCTTGAAGGATGTGCATGTGACGGGGATTTCACTGAATGCATGAATGAAAGTTCTGGCATGCAGCAATTTGACTCCCCTCATCAGGACCTTATATTTGATTTTAGACAAAGAAGCACGGGAAGCACGTTTCGTCATAGTCAGTTATAAGGAAGCTATACAGACAGGGAGCTATGACAGACATAGAGACTCACAGACATGGGGCAGAGCTGCTACCGGCTCTCCCTGTGCCCAGCCGCTCACGAGGCAACCGGGAGGGGATGGCGGGTTCTAGCCCTGGCCTGCCACCCCAGCAGAGCCTCACAACAAGCCAGATGACCCCCCACTCCATGAGGGCCTCCATTTTCCACATCCGGACTTCTCTCTCGTCAGAACTCCACCCAGCAGACCAGCCTATCACAGCCCAGCTCATCGAGATCCACCCTGCAGCAGTCTTTTTAATCCGGCCCAGGTATGCTGATCCAGAAACAGACATGGGGCAGAGCTGCTACTTACTCTCCCTGTGCCCAGCCGCTCACAAGGCGCCCAGGAGGGATGGCGGGTTCTAGCCCTGGCCCACCACCCCAGCAAAGCCTTGAAACAAGCCAGACGACCCCCACTCCATGAGGGCCTCCATTTTCCACATCCGGACTTCTCTCTCGTCAGAACTCCACCCAGCAGACCAGCCTATCGCCGCCGCACGGTTCATCAATATATGCTGGACTTAGAGATGACTACAAGAGTATGCTACCTGCACGGCAGAGCCTGGCAAGCTACCCGTGTTGTATTTGATATGCCAAATACCAGTAACGATTACAGACCTCATTCCGGAATGGATTGAGGCTCTCTATGTTCCTGGAGCAAGCAGATGCCATTGGGCTCTACTAGCATGAGACAGGACATACGGAGATGTTACTGGGGCCCGCTCGAGCAAATCGATGATGAATGGGAAGACAGTGATACAGTGATCACATTTTTGTTTTTAGGTTGACTCGGGGCACTTTTTTTTTTTGAACGTTTTTAAATGGAGTTGCATTTTTTATAATTTCTTCTCATTTATTATTTATATTTAGAAAAACAGATTTTTTCACAGCGTAGCAGGCAGGGCGCTTGCCTTGCATACAGCCAGTACAGTCAGTTCCTTTCACCACAAATGGTCCTTCAAGCCCTGCCAGGAGTGAGCCCTGAATGCAGTGAGGAATAAGTCCTGAGCACAGCTGCTGTGGCCCCCCCAAATAAAACTATATTTCTGTGTACTGAACTTTTTTCTCCCCCCCACGTGTATTGATTTTATCCTGTTTTGCTATATTGGCTTAAGAGTTTTGTATATAAATTACCAATAGTTCGTGATTAATGATAGTTTAACTTATTATTTCCCAATTTGAATGCCTTTGGTTTCTTTCATTAGCTTGATTGCTGTGGCAAGGACTTTATATCATTACTTAATATAGAAAAGCTATGTTAAATAATGGCAAATGTAATCATCCTTGTTTTGTGCCTGATCTCAGAGGGAGGCTTTCAGCTTTTCGCCACTGAGTATTATGAGGCTGTAGGCTTGTTGTAAGTGGCCATTAATCTTTTTGCTTTTGGGTCACACCTAGTGATACTCAGGGGTTACTCCCTAGCTCTGCACTCAGGAATTACTCCTGGCAGTGTACTCAGGGGGACCATTTGGGGTACCAGGGATGGAACCTAGATTGGCTGTGTGCAAGGCAAATGCCCTCCCTGCTGTACTATTCCTCTGGCCCCTGGCCACTAATCTCTCGAGGTACGTTCATTTTTTTTTAAGTAAAACATTTTATTTGGGGGCTGTTAGGAAGGGGAAATGGAAAGCGAGAGACTGAGTACACATCTCGAGAGGGGGAGACGCAGGCACACATGTAGCACACCTGTGCTGCACGTAGGCACGGCAGCACGTGGGCTCAGGCAGCATATGCGCCCATCTATCCTTCTCTCAATTGAGTGTTTTTATGCATGAATGACTAAATGTTGCATCTTGTCAAAGGTTTTCTATGCTATGGCATGCAGCATGAAATTAGTGTATTTTGAAAGTTCTTGCACACTTGGAATGAATGAAAATTTGATTTGACCGTGTTATGTGATTTTGTTGGATAAATTGTTGGATTCAGTTAAGATTTTGTTGAGGATCTTTACATCATTGTTCATCAGAAGATCAATCTGAATTTTTTAAAAGTATATTTGTCTATTTGTGGTACTGGACAATGATGTCTTTGTAGAAACTATTAGGAAGGATTTGTAGAAACTATTAGGAAGGCTTTGTAAGAACCCATTTATACCTCAGGAAAGGGAAATATTGGTTTTATATCAGAAAGTATGATATAAATTATAAAATCATAATACTAATATGACAAAAATATTATTAAGTGTCTGCATTAATGAGCAAGATTGCAATAAAGTATCTGGATGTGTATAAAACAAATTGGTAGACATGGAACAACCAATATAAATGGGGCGTTGATTCATTACTGAAAATGTAAACATACCTTTTTTAATCTAGTAGAGGGCAACTCTATGCACCATTAGTGAGTGCAATACTTACGCACATGTTGAGAAGTTTGCCTTGTCCTCTAAAGCAGCTTTTTAAATACTTTTTGAAAAACTGATTTCCAGGCTAAGAATTCCCTGAGCTGTTGTTTGTTCATGAGACTCTGTATTGTTCCTTCAGCTCTGCGTGATAACTGGATTTGATGAAGTGCTTATGTCTTTGAATACTGTATCTCTCAATTCTCTTCTGGCTAGTAGAATCTCATTTGATAGATCTGCTATAAATCTCATGGGCTTTTCTTTGTATGTAATTTCCGTTTTTGATCTTGCTGATTTCAATATTCTTTCTCTATCTTTGGATTTTGTCATTTTGAGTACATAGTATCTTGGCATTTTCCTATTTGAATCTATTTTTGCAGGAATCCTTTGGGCTTCTTGGATTTTGGTACCTGTATGCTTCAACTATGAGAACTTCTTATCAATGATTTCTATACCTATTGTTTCTTCATCACTTTCACCTTCCTGTTCTTCAGGGACTCCAATAATTCTTATATTGTCCCTCTTGTATTTACCTCAACTGCTTACTAGCGAACAAGTATTTGTTTTCAGATTCCTTTCCGCCTTCTGCTGTTTCCCTAGCTGTTATTCTGTTCAGAGCTTCAGTTTTTTCTATAACCTACCATGCTCTTCAATTCTGATTGTAGTTTTTTTCATTTCAACTTATACTTTCTTCCACTTTGCTAACTACCTGTGTCATCTTTTCTTGGAGTTCATTAAACATGTTCATCATCATACCACGAAGGGCAAGATTTACTGAGCTGGTTGGTGTTGTTTGTGCTTTTGGTGACACTGTTTTTGCTCACGGAACTTGATGGGCTTCTGTGTTTTTTTTTTATTTTTTAAAATTTTATTTAAACACTGATTTACAAAGTTGTTCAAAGTATAGTTGTTTCAATATTCAATATTCCAACACCAGTCTCAATACCAATGTGCCCTTACTGCCACCAAAGGCCCTCATTTCCCAACCCCCATGCCTGCTTTCTTAGCAGGCAATAATTATATTGCTTATTATATATCTTGGAATGGTATTGCTGAAGTCATGGCCTTTTTATTTGAGCTGTTACATGTGAATTAGACCGTCTGTGCTATTGCTTTCACTTATTGAACTTATTAAATGTAGTCAATTTTTTAAACAAAGTTGTTAGTGTCAATTTCTTACAAATATTCAGTATTCAACCCCAAACCCACCACCATTGCACTTCTGACCACAATTATTTCCAATTTTCCCAACCACTACTTAAGCCTGCTCCTAAGCCGACCCTCAATAATTTTGCTTGTTAAAGCTAATTTGTTTAAAATGGTCAAGAATCTGCCCTCTTAGCGTAGTAGGCAGCGCGTCAGTCTCATAAAATGGTCAGAAATGTTTTCTTAGAAGAAAGTTAATGAGGATTGTTCACTCTCACAAGACATGGAGCCATTGAGTCAAAATATAGCATTGTGACTATATATATATGTATATATATATATATACACACACATACATATATATATTTATGTTTATATATATGTATATACACACACAAACATGCATATATTGTTATTGGTTATCTTATACTTACATATATTAAATGTGGTGTGCTACTTGATATATCAGTATATTAGAGTTTGGGATGTCGCTCCAGGAATTCCAAAGACTGTAATTGAGTGATAAAGTTGGAGTTAAATTCATAACTGGGTGGTGCCTTCGGGGCCTGAACATGACTGCTTGGCCTTGTGGAAGAACAGAGGGATGGGGGGAGGGTTGGTGGCAGGAGCCGATCCCTGACTCTGTGAAAGTCTGGAGAGTTCAGTCACAAACCTGCAGACCTGAGTTTTCTCAATGGATTAATTCATGGGTGGGGCGCCACCAATTGTGGAGTGTGGAGGTTTTCGGCTGCTGGGGATCTATTGGAATGGGCCAGACCCAAACCTGTCCCCTTCCTTGGGGTCCCTAGAGTCAGTCTAGAACTGGGAGGATCAGGGATCAGAAGGCAGGATCAGGATCTCTGCCTTTGTGTTTTCTACACTCTTTTCTAGTGTTCTGGTAGTGCTGGGGGTAACTAATTAGACTCCCTGGATGATGGGCCGGAGCAATAGCACAGCGGGTAAGGCATTTGCCTTGTAAAAGGCTGACCCAGGTTCGATCCCTGGCATCCCATATGGTCCCCCAAGCACCGCCAGGATAATTCCTGAGCGCAAAGTCAGGAGTAACCACTGAGCATTACTGGGTATGACCCAAAAGAGCAAAAAAAAGAAAAAAAATCCCCTGGAAGATGATGAAGAATTTAGTTGGGAGTTGCTCTCTTCTTTCTGTCTTCACCAATGACAGGAAGTTTAACTGTGAGCCGCATGTATTCTGAGTAGATCTGTCACATTTGTGGCTGTGCTTCATGATCTAAATACAGATCATGGCAGAGTTCCATGTTAATGGGCCCACACTACAGATCATGGCAGATCATGGCAGAGTTCATGATCTGTAGTGTGGGCCCATTAACATGGCACAGACCAGGAGTGGAGGCCGCAGGCCCAGTTCCTGTTTTCTAGATAAGCTAGCTCCTTTCTACATTTGGGACTTGCCATATGGCTCTCCTTATGTTTGCATGTCTTGCTGTGCGATCACTTTGCTAGTCAGGAATAAACCCATTTTGCTAGTGAGCTGGTTGTTTTATTCTTTAAGTCAGCACCATTCCAATGACTATATAAGGCAAGCACTATTTTTCTCACTGGTTTGGTGCACAGAGGTTAGGTAACTTGTACAAAGTTACTAAGTGGCAAGAGTGGTAAGTGGGTGCAGAATTGAAAACTGGCAGCTTGTACTCTTACCAATCCCCTGTGCTGTAGAATTGGGATGACCATGATAGGAACTACAGTGTGCCCTACTCTGTTAGCTTCTGGGTCATGGGGAAAAGAACAGAGGTTGTTCGGTCTTAGTCCAATCTCCAAGTAGCTCCAATTCTGCTACAAGACACAAATGCAAATTGACAATGAGCATAACCCTGGAAATCATGGGATGTGGATTATTCTGCTTACAAGAAAGCTCAGGACTAACAAAAGTCACCTATTGGAACAGGATCAAAAAGTGATGACCTTGGAGAGTACTCATTAGGAGACGCACCAGAAACTTTATAGTACTGGGCATCACCAAAGTTCTCATCTATGCTTCTGGTAAAACTAGGCAAATGATTATTAAATGGACTCATAAAAACATTACAAAAATTCAAGAAATTTTTGAAAGGAGAAAACATTGGAGATGCTAGAAGCTGAAAGGTATCTAAGTAGCTTCTCATGCTACAGCCCCCAGGGGTTCAACCAGAAACAGTCAAATAAGCTCCTCCTGTTTTTGTTTGTTTTTGGGACACACCAAGTGATGCTCAGGACTTTCTCCTGGCTCTGAACTCACTGGTGGTGCTTTGGAGACCATATGAACTATCAGGGATTCAGGGCCATCTGCCCCTTGAGGTGTTGCAGGTGTGGCTGTGGCGTCTGGCTAAGTTGGCAGGTGGCAGACAGGAGATAGGCTTGTCTACACCCCCAGGGCTCTGCCCTGTGGGTCCCTGGATGGTGGATGGTCTGACATAGGAAAAGACTGGGCCCCCTGGGATAAACCCAGAGCCATGGCAGTCTGGCAAGCTACCCGTGGTGTATTTGATATGCCAAAAACAGTAACAATAGAGATGAGCTGGAAAAGGGACAGACCAGACACAGTTGAGCTGCCTGGCCCACATGGATCAGCCCATGGAGTCTCTGAGGAATCGGCTAGTCCCCAGCTGAGACCAACACAGCTCCTAGGGTAAAGCAGTCATGTGGGGGGAAGCCACACTGGCCGGAATTGGAGCTGGGATTTGGGCTCCTCCCTCTCCATGTTGGTTGGAGTAGCTACCGGCTGGCAGCCTCCGCAACCAGATGAACCGGACAAGGGGCAGACCAGACGCACAGCTGTGACAGTGTGCAGCCGCAAGAGGCTTAGATAACAATGTAGGCTAGAACCAGGTACTTCCCAGGATCTTTCACATCTGTACACCATAATGATCATTGTAGTTGTAACAAACTGGGGAGGTTGATGGGGAGGGAATGAGGAGCTATAATGTCACACTAGAACTCGCTACTGCATTATACACATAGATAATTGCATCATAAACCGTAAGGCAAGTCACAAGGTGTAGGAGAAGAGAGAGAAATACAAAGACAGAAATAGCGATAAAAGAGAAAGATGAGAGTCTCAGACGCATGGGAGAGAGCCTCCATCCGGCTCTCCCCTAGCTCAGCCGACTATGAGGCTCCAAGGAGGCAAGATGGGTTTTGGGAGTGGGCCCGTCACTTCTGTAGAGCTTCGGAAGCAGCCGGATGAGACTTGCTCACCCTAATAGGCACCATTCTCATGGTCGGGACCCCACAGCTCATCAGAACCCATGCAAGAGATGCTGATCTCAAGACCAGCTCAGAGCAGCCTAGTTTGAGCCCAGTTAGGCAGCTCTCAGAGGTGGAAGTCACCGGGTGTTCCTGGAGATGGTTCTGGGGTACCCCCTTCCCCTCTCTGACCCGTCCCAGAGGTCTGGTGGCCCCACACATGAACTGCCTCAGGGCTCTCAGCCATGATGCAGAGACTCAGAAGCACGGGGGGAGAGCTGCCATCCGGCTCTCCCCTAGCTCAGCTGACCATGAGGCTCCCAGGAGGCAAGATGGGTTTTGAGTGTTGGCCCATCACCTCTGTAGGGCCTCGGAAGCAGCCGGATGAGACTCGCTCACCATAATAGCCGCCATTTTCATGGTCCAGACCTGGTACATCAAACTATTGGAACCAATCATGTTTTAGAATATATTACAATCTACAATGTGTAAGAAAGGAAAGTGAGAAAGAAGGAGAGAGAGAGAGAGAGAGAGAGAGAGGAGAGAGAGAGAGAGAGAGAGAGAGAGAGAGAGAGAGAGAGAGAGAGAGAGAGAGAGAGAGAATAAAGAACCTGCCATGGAAGCAGGCTGGGGGAAGGGGAGGGAGGTGGGGACATTGGTGATGGGAGATGGGCAGGGGTGGAAGGATGGGTGTTGGAACACTGTAAAACCAAAATTCAAACATGAGCATCTTTAACTGTATATCTAACAGTGGTATAATAAAATATTTTTTTAAAAAGAAATATCAGGGATTGAACCCAAGTCAGCTGCATGATAAAGCAAGTACCCTACCTGCTCTACTATCGCTCCAGCCCCAATAATCTCCTTCTGGACCCTAATATCATACCCTCAGGTACGATGGGGGAGAAAGGGCATCATGGACAACGGCGAGATGAGCTGTGAATGGAAAATATATATTCTGTCCTTTTTTCCTGTTTTCATCTCCTTTTAGTCTTTGCTGTATCATATTAGTTTCTGCTTCTGTATTCCTATTAATTCTTTCTCAATCTTGTGATCTTCAGCATCTCTTGTAGAGGTCTCTTTTTTTGTAGGCTATTAAACTCTTAATCAGTTTTTTGTTTGCTGAGAAATTCTGTGTGTGTCCGTCCACCCCCATCATAGTTGAATAATTTTACAGGGTAATAAATTTGGGGCTGACCAATTTAATTTTATTTTTTGCTAAGTGGCAATATCATTCCACACTCTTCAGCCTGTATTTTCTTCTAATATGTTGATTATACATCTGATAGAAGTGCCTTTGTATTTTACTTTTTTCTTTCCTTCTAGTAGCCATTAGAAATGTCCTTAGTGCCTTAGTGGGGTTTCTTATCAAAATGTTTGGGTATTCCTTCTGGTTCCGGGACATCTGTGGTTTTTTTTCCCTTAGGAAAGTTCTCAGCTGTTGTAAGAGTATGGTCTCTACTCTTCTTTCTTCCCTATTGGAACTCCTTAGCTCTGATGTTTATCCTTCTAAGTGAGTTGGATATTTCTTACGGATGTCCTCCACTAAGCCATTTTTTTTTTTTTTGGTCCAACCCAGCAATGCCCAGGGGTTACTGGCTCTGCACATAGGAATTAATCCTGGCGGTGCTGGCGGGACCATACTGAAATGCCAGGGAATTGAACCTTGGTCGGTTGCATGCAAGGCAAATGCCCTACCTGCTGTGCTATTACTCCTACTCCACTTTTCTCTAAGTCTTATTTCTCTCTTCCATTTGTGTTTGCTGTGGTTTTATCTTCAATTTCCAAGTCTTCCTTCTGCAAGATTTGAGTTTATGTACTATGCTCTATTAGACTGAATTTGTGCTCTTTGTAATCAGCATGTTTGGAATTTAAAAATCTTTCATCTCGTGGGGCGGAGCGATAGCCCAGAGGGTAGGGCGTTTGCCTTGCATGCGGCCGGCCTGTGTTGGCCCGGGTTTGATTCCCGGCATCCCATATGGTCCCCTGAGCACTGCCAGGGAGTAATTCCTGAGTGCAGAGCCAGGAGTAACCCCCTGAGCATTGCCGGGTGTGACCCAAAAAGCAAAAAAGAAAAAAGAAAATCTTTCATCTCTTTGGGAAGAACTACCAGTGCTTTTATTGATTTTTTTTTTTTTTGAGCTTGCTGGGTGGCACTGTGGCATCAGTGCAGGAAATCTTTTGCATTGACTGTGATGGAAAGGGGAGGGCAATGATATAAAATTCAAAAACCAATTGATCTTTGTATTGCCTGTTGGGAGTGGGTAAGAGGAAAACAATCTAGGAGGTCCCACGCTGTCCCTTCACCGCCAGGAGAGTCCCACACTGTCCATTCACCATCCAGGAGAGTCCCACGCTGTCCCTGCACCATCCAGGAAAGTCCCACACTGTCCATTCACCACCAGGAGAGTCCCACACCTTCACCGCTAGGAGAGTCCCACGCTGTCCCTGCACCGTCCAGGAGAGTCCCACACTGTCCCTTCACCATCCAGGGAGTCCCATGCTGTCCCTTCACCGTCTAGGAGAGTCCCACATTGTCCATTCACCATCCAGGAGAGTCCTACGCTATCCTTTCACCGTCTGGGAGAGTCCCACGCTGTCCCTGCACCATCCAGGAAAGTCCCACACTGTCCCTTCACTGTCCAGGAAGTCCCATGCTGTCCCTTCACCATCTAGGAGAGTCCCACATTGTCTCTTCACTGTCCAGGAGAGTCCCACGCTGTCCTTTCACCGTCTGGGAGAGTCCCATGTTGTCCCTTCACCGTCTAGGAGAGTCCCACACTGTCCCTTCACTGTCCAGGAGAGTCCCACACTGTCAGGGATTGGGGCGGAGCGATGCACAACGGGTAGGGAGTTTGCCTTGCATGCGGCCGACCCGGGTTCTATCCCCGGCATCCCATATGGTCCCCGAACACTGCTAGGAGTAATTCATGAGCGAAGAGCCAGGAGTAACCCCTGAGCATTGCCAGGTGTGACCCCCCCCAACAAAAAAGATGTCAGGGATTGAACCTGGGTTGGCTACATGCAAGGCAAGCACCCAACCCACTTTACTATCTCTCAGGCCTGATCCTCATGTGTAGATCCTCGAAGAGCTGGGTCTGTTAGCTGGCATGTGTGATCCCAGGAGAGGCATGAGCCTAGAGAGATTGAAGCTAGACCCAAGATAATTACAGTGACTAGGGCTCTTGCCTTGCATGAAGCCAATTCCGGTTTGATTCCTGGTATGTATATGGTCCCCTGAGACCCACCAAGAGTGAGCCCCTAAATACATATCAAGGAATAAGCCTTGAACATTGCTGGTATGGCCCAAAACTAAAATATGAAAATTAGATTTTAAAAACATACTTAGACTTAAGCCACAATGACAGGATAGACCCTAGTAAACAAAACTCTCCACTAGAGTACAATCAGAAAATGCATTTTTCACCTTTCACAGAAAAAGCCTCATCCACTCAACCTGGTGTACCTGTGACACACAGATCCATATAACGGAAGCTGTGTGATGTTGGTATGGATAGAGTCAGAGGGATGGTAATGATCAATGACAAGATTCCAGCATAGAGATGGAAACTCCCTGTCATTACTTCCAGTAGGCTTAATCCATTGAGGGGCAGTTCCAAGCCATAGAAATAACCACTTTCAGACAAGCCAAAGATTATACCATGCATAATATTGTAAAAACAACTGTGAATCCCCCCCCCCAAACAATAAACACAAAACTGAATCCTGGTCTTTTAGGCTGTCAGTTGGACAGATTGAGTTCACCACTCCTCACTCCCTCAGGGAATAGTACAGCCATGGAGCCTTGCTCCAGAGGTGAACTGTAAAACGCTTTTGACACAAAAAGGAATCGAGAGTGAAGGGACAACATAGAACTCTCCTAGATGGTGAACAGGAGCGTGGGAGTCCCCTGGACCCATCAAGGTATTTGCTGAATAATGGTGGTGGGGTTTTGCTCCTCCCTAACTGAAAAACAGAGAGCCAGGGATGAAGTTCCGTGAGGAAATGCTTCCCTTGGGCCAGTGCAACAGCACAGCAGGGAGGGCCTTTGCCTTGCACATGGCTGACCCAGGTTCGATCCCCAGCATCCCATATGGTCCCCCCAGCACCACCAGGGGTAATTCCTGAGTACAGAGCCAGGAGTAGCCCCTGAGCATTGCCGGACGTGACCCAAAAAAAGCAAAAAAAAAAAAAAAAAGAAAAGAAAGAAAAGAAAATTCTTCCCTTGTGCCATAGGAGACCCAGCATAGGAAAGTACGAAGTGGAGTAAAGCATTACAGATTTCTTTCATTGCTTGAAGTTATGCAGACAACTGCTTTACCAGAGCAAATGCTGGTCATTCACATTTCCAAGAACAGAAAATGTGACTTCCTCAATTTTTCTTCACAGGTTTGCAATAAAGTCCATTAAAAAAAAAAGTCTTTCAACGCAGGAACCAAAGGCCAGAGTAACAATACAGCAAGTAGGGTATTTGCCTTGCATGTGGCCGATCTGGGTTCAATCCCTGGTATCCCATATGGTTCCCTGAGCACTGCCAGGAGTAATCCCTGAGCATCGCTGAGTGCAGAGCCAGGAGTTATCCCTGAGCACCATTGGGTGACCCAAAAGCCAAAACAAACCAACCCCCAAAAGACAAGAACCACCCTGAAAGAAGCAAGGAAAAGAAAAAAGGAAGGAAGGAAGGAGAGAGATTGTTCCAGTCTCTCACACCTGGTGGGACAGAGACCAGACTGCTCACTTCGGGGACAAATTTTTTCTTACACATTCCCTCAATCCGAGAATATCAACTTGGCTTGAAGGAAGCCTCTAGAACAAAGGCTCTTAGCTAGTGGTCCACAGGTTTCTGAAACGATGTGCAAGCAGTTCTCTAGACAGCATTTTGCTTTCTTTGGATTCTAGAAGGAATTCAAATCCCCCAAAGAACCACTGTTTTAAAAAAATATATTTAGGGGGAGCTTTGGGGTGCTTTGGGAGTCACACCTGACTGTGTTCAGGGCTACGCCTGGCTCTATGCTCAGAAATCACCACTGGGGAGTTC
This sequence comes from Cryptotis parvus, assembly GCA_021461705.1. NCBI lineage: Eukaryota > Metazoa > Chordata > Mammalia > Eulipotyphla > Soricidae > Cryptotis > Cryptotis parvus. The sequence continues at coordinate 88,807 of JAJIBD010001678.1, forward strand.
AGGGGAGCTTTAGTGGTGCTGGGGATCCAACCAGGCCAGCTGGGCACAAGGCAAGCACCCTTCCCCCAGGGACGATGGTATTATAGCTCCGGCCCCAGAACCATCTGAATGGAAATGAGAAAGATTGAAAGCTCTGACCATAGGTTGTTACAAGAAACATTTTTATTTAAGAATATGATACTTTTGGAAATGTTCCTGTTGGATCTGCAGACACTGACCGATGCGCTAGCACTGACGTCCACACACCTGGACTGATGGGCCAGCTCCAACACTCACAAACACAACCGTCAAAGTCCTGCATACACCTTCACAGTCCCACACCCCCATCCAGGAGGAGTCCAGATGATGGCTGCCCAACCGTACCAAGACCGAACCAACGTCACAGGCCTGAGGAAGTGAGAGCTTCCCATCCCCAGGCCCCGGTGGGAGATGCTCCGAATAAAGAGCTTTGTGATGTGCTGAGAAGAACATCTGACTGTGGCTGGTCAGTGAGAGACGACTGAACTTCAGTGCCCGGCACAACCCTGGCTAGGGAAGGGGCTGGCACCTCTTTCTGTAGCCATCCATCTCCTCCTCTCAGGAAGGGCTTGAACAGCTCTCACGTATTCTCATCCTTAAGCGAGATTCACTCACTAACAATACCAATGGAGATATTCTTGCACAACTTTCGGAAAGGCGAGCAGCGTCGTTCAGTCTTAGTTAACTAAAGCAATCTCAAGACGTGGTGGGTCAAAAAGGCTTCTCCAGAGAGGTGTGAAGGGCTGTCCACAGCTCATCCTACTGCCCACTGCTTCTCTCCTCAGCTGAAAGCTCTGAGCAAACGTCTAATCGCAGGGAAGAAATCAGAGCCCACAGTGAAACGGACAATCACTTTCAGGTCTCCATAGAAACCATTCTCTAAGGGTATGTCCACGAAGGGCTGTCTTCACCTCAGCGCCGGAGCCTCAGAAAGAAAGCATGTTTACACTCCGTGCTCTCCAAAGGGTAATATTTATCATAAAAATCCAAGACATACTCTTCGGTCTTGAATCCAAACTTCTGGTAGAGCAGCATAGCAGGGTTGCTCGCTGAGACGTGAAGGGTTACATCCTTGCCCATGCAGGTCTGCCGAAAGGGTGGGAAAACACAAGATGAAAATGAAAAGGCCCGAGGGAAAATGAGTAGGTGAAGAAACCCTTCCAAGTGCAGGTAGTGAGTTAAGGAAAGCAGAGAGAATGGGAGACAGCTGAGACACCGTGACACCTAGCAACAGCCGGACACCAAATGCCATTTCACTGCTCATCGAAACATTCAAGGAAACACTCATCAAGACTGAGAAAACCATTGGCATTCCGGTGTGTACCTGGGTTTCTCTCTGAAGCAAAGGGCCAAGCAGCATATTTTCTGTCAGTAATTTGATTTATAATGCAATTACATTTATGGAGTTTGGGGGGGAAGGGGCCACATCCCTCAGTGCTTGGGTGATTAAGCAGTGCCTGACTCTGAAGCCCAAACCCCCACCTGCAAAGCATGTTCTCATCTCCCCAGCCCTCAATTACATTTAAATATACCGCTATCAAACGCCATGACGATCCTGAACAATCAGAGAGCAAGTTGAGAAGTTCACCCGAAACTAGATGTTTCAAAAAACTTTCCTCCCTGGGGCTAGAGAGACAGTGGAGCTTGCCTTGCACACAGCTGACCCAGGCTTGATCCCCAGCACACCATGTGGTCCTCCGAGCTCCAGCGTAGCATTCCCTAAGTACAGAACTAGGGCCAAGTCCTAAGCACAGTCAGGTGTGGCCCCAAACCGCCCCCACCACCATCACCAACCACCACGAACACACAAAAATCTCCTTCCTAAAGCCAGGGAGATAGGTCAAAGGACCGGAGCACATATCTGATGAAGGATGTCCATTTATCTTCGGCACCACATGATTTCAGAGTACCCAAATAAAAAATTAAAAAAAAAATCCCCTTCTTAGATCTACTAGAAAAAAAGTGATAAATTATTTGGCCAGACATGAAATATTAAGGCTTATTTAAATACAGAACCTGAAGCCCCTTCACAGACTTTGTTTCCCTGTCCATCTTTGGGCCACACCCAGTAATGTCCAGGTCTTATTTCTGGCTGGGCTCTGGGAACCGTATGAAGTGCAAGGAATTGCACCTGGGTCAGTCATACTACCCTTCAGGTTTTCTGAATTCCAAAGTCTACCTACTTCTGCTTCCAAATGGACAGAATTCACGTCTCATAACTGAGTTATATGCTTAGCATCAGCTTAAGGGGAAATAGTAATGACCATTCTACCAGTACAAGCTGTTAAAAAATATAATCTACAGTAAGTACTTCAATAAATGGTTCGTCTATAAATGCTTTATTTAGAGGTGACTACAACAGTATGCCACCCGCATGGCAAGCCTGGCAAGCTGCTCGTGTTGTATTTGATATGCCAAATACCAGTAACATTTATATTAGGTCATTCCCGTGACCTAATATAATGGTTTGAGGCTCTCTATGTTCCTGGAGCAAGCGGATGCCTTTGGGTTCTCCTAGCATGAGACAGGACATATGGAGATATTACTGGTGCCCGCTCTAGCAAATAGATGGTTAACGGGAAGACAGAGATAGTGATAGTGAAGGACTTCAATAGTCGTATCGACTAAGAGCCTGCTTTATAATAAGGTGCTGAAATTCCGACGCTGAGAGGTTCCTTGGGATTTTAAAATCTAAGCTTCCACGGGTGTCTTCTGCAGAACTCAGGTGGGAAAGGCAGGCAGCCACCACCTTCTCGGTGTGACTTAGATCTACACACAGGCAATTTTTTCCTTGGAAAAGAAGGAACTATTAGTATACTGAGAACAACGAAGGTATAGAATAATATGTACTGCACAAAATGTAGGCAGAGAATGAATTTTAGGGGTGACATGAAGATTCTTTCGATCCTTTCCACTGCGTTCAGAGGAGCAATGACCCCACCGCCGAGGACGGGCAGACATGAACTGTCCTCCCTCAACTGCCCTCAGGTGCCCACCGGGAAAGGACAAGGAAAACTCTGCTGGGATGATCTGCCGGCAGCAGGACGAACAGAGGCGGATCCTCTAAGAAGCATTGGCACAGAAAGGGGGTGTAGCAGGAGTCACTGAGGCCTCACCTGCGATACCAACTGCCAAGTGAGAAGAGAAAAGAGCAATTTCTTGGGAGAGTTTTGACATCTCTACTAACTCTTGGGAACTACCAGGCAAGTGTCCCTAAAACACATTCCTCCAAACCAAACGGTTTCTAAAGTTTCTCAAGCATGGAAAACCTGAGAGGGTACGCCTTTCATGTCTGCGGGCGTTCTGTTTTCTTGCAAGGTGATACAGACGAATAAATGATAAATCACAATTCAATATTAAAATCAAACCTCAGAAGGTTCATGCCAGCTTATATACTGGTACTAAAATTAAAAACAATCAGTAGAAAAGGTTATGTACTACTGACCGATAGCTTTACTAAAATGTCTAGGGGCTGGAAAGCTAGATAGTACAATAGGTAGGGTTTTGCCTTGAACGCGCCAACCTAGGTTCAATCCCTGGCATCCCATATGTCTCCTAAGCATACCCACGAGTAATTTTTGAGTGTAGAGCAGGAGTAACCCCTGAGCACCTCTGGGTGTGGCCTCAAAACAAAATTGCTAAAGAAAGACTGAGGGCTATAGTGATAATAGTGTGGGTAGGGCTCCTGCTTGCATACGGCCAGCCCTGCTTTAATCTCCAGTATCCTCAAGCTGACCAGAAGTGATGCTGAGCATAGAGCTAAGGTAAGTCCTGATGACTGCCAGGTATGGCTCCACCCCAAAACAGTTGAAAAAAGACTTAAAACACAGTGCTGCTTTCCATGGTAACAGGGATTCCAAGGGAAGTAGATTATAATAGAGTGCTTCAGGTTTTCACTTTTGGTATTTTCTCATTTGATTTCCATCATCACAAACTCAATTTTATTATTTATTTAGGTTTCTGGGTCACTCCTGGCTCAGTGCTCAATAATCACTCCTGGTGATTCTCAGGGGGCCCATAGGGGTGCTGCAGACTGAACGCACGTCAGACACATACAAGGCAAGTGCCCTGCCATTATACTCTCTCCTTCCAGTTTGTGAGTCTAGCAATCTTATTTTACAGGGAGGAGACTTTGGTCTGTGTGTTTTAACACCTCGTGAATGAACGTGAGTCATCTTTCACGCCGTTTCTGAGCAACATTCCATGGGCAGTGCTGGCAGGGACCAGCTCCACCTCATCCCGCCTTTCTTCAGGGACTCCAGGAGAGCCCAGAGGGAGCCCAGCAGAGCAAAACGTACCTGAATTAGGGTGGTAAATCATGAAGGTTGCAATCCCAGCTCTTCTCCATTCAGGATGGACAAAGAGAAAAGAAATGTAAGCTTCGTTGTACTTGACGTCAGGAACCATGAAGCCGAAGGCAATGATGACCTTTTTATAGAGCACAACAACGCTGAAGTCTGGATACTGCAGGCACTCGGAGAGGTCAATGCCTGCAGAGAAGAGACAAGGGAGATTCAGGCTGGGCGTGTTCTGGAATGGATGATTCCAAAACCAGTGGTTCCAAGTTGTTCCGTGGCTACGTACTGCTGTACCTGGATGCTAGAAAAGCAAACCAAACCGGAGGTGAAGACTCTACTTCTCACACCACACATTCAGGTCATAGGAGCTAGTTTGAAGAAACACCAGAACATGGCGCTAGAGAATGCACACCTGGGCTTGCACTTAGCCTCGCCCTCACTGCAGGCTGGCACGCTTTCAAATGTCTCGCTGAGTGTGTGCCTTGACCTCACACGACAGGGGCGAACACTGCCGTGTGTGTGCCCTTTTGGCTGCATTCTTTACCTCATACATATGTGACTTACAGGCGTCTGTTGTACAAGTGCTACACTTTACAACAAAGGGATGTGAAAGAAATGCTTGAAAGCATCACGAGTGAAAGGCACACAGAGACGGGGAGGAAGGAAGTGCTCTGAGGTGGTCAGACTGTTGTCTGTAACTATACACTCTGCCTCAGCAGCACACATTAGGCCGTTGTCTTCAACTCATACCGCTCTACTGTCAACAGTACTCATTATCGTAAGATTGCTGTCTTCAACCCATACCACCCTGCCGTCAACAGTACACATCATAAGATAAACAGGTGGGGCTGGAGGACAGCACAGCAGGTAGGGGGTATGGTCTCCTGAGCACCCCCAGGAGTAATTCCAAGTGCAGAGCCAGGAATAACCCATGAGTGTCACCGAGTGTGACCCAGAAAGCAAATAAATGAATAGATATATTAAAGGAAAAGATAAAGAGGTTTATCTGTTTATCTAAATAGTTCTCATCTGATAGCTTCTCTAACATCTGCAAGACACTTATTACATCCTTCACATTTCAAAGCAGAATTTAAAGCAAATCCATGAAAAAAAGTTTACATTTAACAATAAAAATGCATTCCTTTAATTGGTAGCTTTGGTTTTCAAAACCACTGTGTTAAAGCTGATAAAATAACAGGTCCTGTTAGGTTTACTCTTTGTGATTTTGACATTTGTTTTTTCTGTTTGTTGGGGCACATCCAACAGTGCTCTGGCGCCAGTGAGACTGAATTCCTACATGCAAAGCACGCACTTAGCCTGTTGACCTATCTCTCAGGCCTAGTATTTGGTGTGTGTGTGTGTTTCCCCTGTTTCTGGGTTGTGGGCCGCATCCAACACTGCTCAGGAGTATCCCAGGCTCCGAGCTCAAGCGCGAGCAGGGAAAGCGCCACGTGGCACCTAGTGGGAATCTGAAGTGTGTGGGACCAACCACGGCGAGGCAAGCACCCTCCGACCATGAGCGAGGCAAGCATCCTCCGACCATGAGCAAGGCAAGCATCCTCCGACCATGAGCGAGGCAAGCATCCTCCGACCATGAGCGAGGCAAGCATCCTCCGACCATAAGCGAGGCAAGCATCCCTCCGACCACGAGCGAGGCAAGCATCCTCCGACCATGAGCAAGGCAAGCATCCTCCGACCATGAGCGAGGCAAGCATCCTCCGACCATGAGCGAGGCAAGCATCCTCCGACCATGAGCGAGGCAAGCATCCTCCGACCATGAGCGAGGCAAGCATCCTCCGACCATGAGCGAGGCAAGCATCCTCCGACCATGAGCGAGGCAAGCATCCTGCCTTCTTACCTCCTGTTTTTTATCTTACTGCCTGTTTTCTCTCTGCCCCTAGCTTTTGGGTTTAAAAAAAAAAAAACTTTTCCTTTCTTTTTTTTTTTCTGTGCTAATACCTCTAAGGAACAGAAAACATACAAAATTACTGTAGAAAAACCTAAGGGATCCAAATACACCCAGGTTCCCAACCTGTTTATCTCTGATAGGCATTGCCTGGTGTCTAAACATTTGTAGGAGTGAAACAGGGCGAATCTTTTACTCTGGAAATAGAGCCAAACAGAAAAGAAACAAACAAAAACACTATTACTTTGCTGACTACATCTAAGGAAAGAAAGATGCTTATATTTTATAACTTCTATGTTAGTAGAGACAAACTGAATTTAAAATCATATGAGTAGTGATTTAACATCACATAACAAACACCAATTAAAACTGTGAACAATGCCAGCTTGGAAAAGGAAAACATACCAGGCCAGAAAAACTCCTGACACATTGAGTTGATTGTTGGGACGTGATTTGGCCGAACGTAGCAGTAATCGAGAGGCGCATCGGGCTCTGGGGTCCAGTGAGGGTCGTTCCTGTGCAGGTGGGCCCGAGCTGTGACAGGAGCTGCAGTTTGGGCGGCTTGGTCTCATAGTCACGCCTCCAAAATACAGAGAGAAACCAGTCATGAAAAACATCCAATGATTCCTACCCTCTCAGCCACGCAAACTCTCTGACCTGCCTGAACTTTTCAATGATTCTGTCACTCCCCTGTATGGTGGCAGAGTCGATCACAGGGACATTTTTTCTATCATGAAACGAACAATGTGCGAAACAAATTTTAGTTGAACTCCACAGGGCAGTGGGGAGGCTGTGAATACGAAAAGCATCCCCATTCACCCCGGACCGGGCAGAACCGGGTCACTGCCCACAGGGGCTCTGGGCAACCTCAAAGGTGAGAGTTGAGAGGAGTGGCCATCTGGTGGTGGGAGGGGCACGCTGGGCAAAGAGCACCGTGGGTCAGGATCTGCAGTTTTACGTCCATGAATCCACAGAGCACACTGGCACTCAGGGCCCCTCTGTGCCGCCACGGCAAAGCACATCGTTATAAACGGCCCCGCCGCGCCCAGCGGCAGGCCAGATGGAATCTCCCACGGTTCCATTTCAGAGCGCTCAATACGTGCGGCGCTCAAGTCTGAAACTGGCTGACAGACCCTGAACAATTTGCTGATGTCCTTTAGTTTCTGCACTAGGATGAGAAAGGAAAAAGATTCCAGGGCTTGGCAGCCCAGTGATGGGGGAGAACAGCTGTGCAAAAGAAGAAGGCAAAAGAAAAATAAAATTTAAATAACAAATTTACAACTGCCAAGAAATCGAAGCGTTTGCCCTGCCCTGCTTTTTTTCTACTGCTCTCAGAGGGCCGTCCTCCCTGCAGAGTACAGGTGAAGCCAGCAGAGGAGGAGCTGGCAAGGAGCAGAGACATGGGCGCTGCCAAGACGTCACCATGGGTGTTGTGTTTGCTCATCAGCCCAGGAAAGGGGCTCGGAAACCACAAACCAGAGCCCGCCACGACACACCTGCCACCGCGGCTCCCTGGGTACCTGATGTAAGGTTTCAAGATCCGGGACGTATACGGGCTGACAATGCTCTGGTCTACAGCCAAATCTTCTGACCCCACCAAACGATACAAAAACTTAGTGGTCTGGTGCCGAAATCCTTTCCTGGAAGGTAACGCAGTCTGAGAGAAAAAAAGAAATAAAATCACTTCAAGGATAGGCTTAATTTCTACTGGCAACTAGTACTTAGGGCACTTTTCTGTGTCGGAAAGTTTTCATCTTCATTTATTTTGGTTTGGAAGCCATACCCAGCAGTGTCTAGAAGCTACTCCAGGCTCAGTGATGGGGGACATAGGAGCTCAAAGGTCAGGGACACAGAGCTCAGAGTGGCCCTGAGCAGCCTCTGAGCATATCAAGCCACTCATCAAATATTACCTAGCACAAGTACCCAGGATAAGTGATGTATCCAGGGGTCACGTTTTCAGCAATAACTATGATCCAGAAAACCACAAAGTGGGGCCAATTATTGCTATACTTGTATGTAATTGATCTACTTTTTAATACTTTGGCTGTGTGTGTGTGTGTGTTCTGCAGTGCTAGGGATTGAATCCAGGCTTTGGGCATCATGCAAAGTGAGTGGTCTCCCGCATAGCTCCACCCACAGCTGTGTCTGGACATGGATTTCTTAAAAAGGATCTCTACTCCAGTGAGTGACTGACGAAAGTAAAGCTGCCGTGCAGCAGCAGCCGCCAACACACCCCAACGCAAAGGTCCTGGTCAGTGCGAATGTGATCTTTGTTCTTTGGGGTTGGGGTGCACGCATCTCTGCAGAGCTGGGAGGTTTGGCTCTGAGAGCTTCCGTTCTCCTGTCCAGGGCCCTCAGTCATGTAGAAACACAGCAGGTGCAATTAGGATTTTATAGCCGAGAACTCAGACAGAAGATTAAAAGACACACTGATGAAGTGGTTTGCCGAGAGTTGGATGAAGTTTAGAAACTTGAGTTGTTTTTGAGAATCGGTTTTCTCTTAGCCTAGAAAATAACTGCTTGAAGAAGAACAAGACATTTCTTCTCTGGTAATTTTTCTCTCCTTACCTCCCCCAAATTGGACACCAAATTGTGGTGTCCAGTTTGGGCACTTTGGCCATTTCCCGGACTTTAAAATACACTTCAAGTGAAATTCAGTACTGTAGGACATGACTTCCAAATATGGCCCCAACATTTCCTCCTGTGCCGAAGATACCAGGGGCCCCTTTCAAAAAGCCAGTTCATTTCCCCTCTGCCAGAACCCTGGGCAGGCCGGGGGCAGGCTCAAGCAATCAGAAAGGGGCAGAGGAACAGTCAGCAACACCACAGATGCCAGATCCCCAGCGTTCCTTTCTCCCCTTCGAGTCCTGCAGCTATGGGGTCAGGTGGGGAGGGAAGGGCAATTGCAGCCAGGTACAGGTGAGGCAGGAAGGGCTGCCTAGGGCAGAGGTGCCGCAGAAGCCTTTGGCCCACAGGTGAGGCCTGGGGTGGGGAGTCTTGCCAGGTTAAGCCACTTATAGGGCAAGTGCTACCATTCAACTCTGCCAGCAAGTCTTCGCTAGAGGGGGTACCAGAGCAGTGCTGGAGCCTTGAGGAGGTAGAGAGATACCATCAGAACAGCTCCTGAACATTCCGAGACTCCAGGCAGTAACAGCAGAAAAGCGAAACATATCGGGAGTTAGAAGTCCTGGACACTTCACTGGCTGGAAAAAGATGAGAATGAAATATGACTGATCCAGGGCCAGAGAGAGAGCACTGTGGCTGGGACGCCTGCTTGCCTTGCACAGGCTGACGTGGGTTTGATCCCTGGCAATCCATATGGTTCCCTGAGCACTCCCAGGAGAGATTCCTAAGGGCAGAGCCAGGAGTAACCCCTGAGCATTGCTGGGTGTGGTTCAAAAACAAAGGAACAAACATGGTTGATCCCTGAGCCTCCCATTCTATAAAACCGCTAAGAGAACGACAGAATATCAACCTTCTCCAAGGCGTATGCTGCTAAGCAAACACAGCCTATGAAACTACAGGACCAGGGAGAAGATAGTATAGTGGGTAGGGCATCTGCCTTGCACAAGGCTGACCAGATTCAATGCCCCACAGATGGTGATCCCCCAGACCTCAGTGCAGAATCTACACAGAAAAAAATTTAAGACACATAATAAGAAATGCAAGACAAAAAAAAAAAAAGAGTAAGCTAAAACTGCATGGAAACAGAATTAATTGACTAAACACACAAGAACATTTAAAAATCACAATAGTCATCAAGGAAATGCCAATCAAAGCTACAATGAACTAACACTTGACACCCACTAAGAGCTTGGCTAGCATCAAAAGACTGATGGAAAATAACACGTACTGGGAAGGTCGTGGAGAAATCTGAATTGTACAGTGCTGGTAGGTACAGAAAGAGGTACAGTCATTTTGGAAAAAAAATCTGCAGCTCTTCAGAAAGACAAATATTGAGCAAACATTTTACCCCACAAGTTTATCACTGTCATTGTCTTCCCGTTCATCATCGATTTGCTCGAGCGGGCACCAGTAACATCTCCTTATGTCCTGTCTCATGCAAGTAGAGCCCAAGGGCAACTGTTTGCTCCAGGAACATAAAGAACCTCAAACAATCCCACAAATGTACTCCTAAGAATATATCCAAGACAAGATATCCAAGAGAAGTTTGGAAAAATATGGTCACAAAAAAAAACACTAAACACAAATGTACACAGCAGCATTATTTATAATCGCCTATCCCCAAAGCTCATCAACTGATGAACAAAAACTCTGACAGATCCATACAACTGAATAAATGCGGTCGCAACACGCTGAGTCCTTAAGCATTTCGCTAAGTGAGAGAAGGCAGTCAGGAAAGCTCGCTATGTATGATTCCATTTGTTTGTGAAGTGTCCCAAACAGGCAAGCCTGCAAGAACAGAGAGCAACACGGGGAGGCAGGTTGTGGGGGCAAAGCAAAAAGCAGCAAAAAGGGTTGGGGGTTTCTTCCTTTCTTTTGCTTTTTGGGTCACACCCGGCAATGTTCAAATGCTCAGGGGTTACTCCTGGCTCTGCACTCAGAATTACTCCTGGTGGTGCTCAGGGACCAAATGGGATGCCAGGCATCGAACCCAGGTCGGCTGCATGCAAGGCAAATGCCCCTCCCCACTGGGCTATCGCTCCGCCCCAGTTGGGGGTTTCTTTATAGGCTAATGGAAATGTTCGGAAATGGATTCTGGTGACGGTTACTGTAAATGTACTAGAAACCACTGAAACTGTACACTTTAGACCGGTCACTTGTACAGTATATAAACTGCATCCCAATAAAGATTGTTAGCAAGATAATAATAATAAATAATAAAACAACAGGCTTCAAAGTAATAAGAGCATGAAACACGAGAAGTTATGCAACATCTTCTATTATCAGCTATTATCCCTAAAATAAAGCACACAATAAATGGTATTAAATAAACCCCTTTTAAAAAGCCAAGAAAAAGATACAGAACTGCATTAATATCCATATTAAGGAGCCCAGAGACGAAGAAAAAAAGTCATCGTAGAGGACCAGAGAAACAGCTCAAAGGCTGAGCACACACTTTTTGCATGAGGGATGCTGGGCGTCATCCCTGGCATCAGAGTCCCCTAAGCACTCCCAGGAACACGCCTCGGCACAGAGCTAGAAGAAGCACCCACGCACTGCCAGGTGTGGCCCCAATACCCCTCACCCTCACCTCAGCCTGCAAATAAACCAGTGTTGAAGGTCCCAGAGAAGGCTCCTTGCTAGCCTCAGGCCACACTCGTTTAAATCCGGGTGTGGCCCCATTTGAAAAGAACAATCCTGCCAGCACTGCTCTGTGCTTGGAGCTCTGCCACCTGCAGTCTCTGACCCCATTGTGGTTTCCGACACAGCTGGGCGGTCAGTACAGGAACTGCTACTGAGGTGAGCGTAGGCACTGAGACCAGGAACACAAGCCTACAAAACGAGCTGTGAGCACTGTAATCCCAGTGAGCCCTACAGAATGTGAGTGCTGTAATCCCAGTGAGCCCTACAGAATGTGTGTGAGCGCTGTAATCCCAGTGAGCCCTACAGAATGTGTGAGCTGTAATCCCAGTGAGCCCTACAGAATGTGTGAGCGCTGTAATCCCAGTGAGCCCTACAGAATGTGTGTGAGTGCTGTAATCCCAGTGAGGCCTACAGAATGTGTGTGAGTGCTGTAATCCCAGTGAGCCCTACAGAATGTGTGTGAGTGCTGTAATCCCAGTGAGCCCTACAGAATGTGAGTGCTGTAATCCCAGTGAGCCCTACAGAATGTGTGAGCACTGTAATCCCAGTGAGCCCTACAGAATGTGAGTGCTGTAATCCCAGTGAGCCCTACAGAATGTGAGCGCTGTAATCCCAGTGAGCCCTACAGAATGTGTGTGAGCGCTGTAATCCCAGTGAGCCCTACAGAATGTGTGGAGCTGTAATCCCAGTGAGCCCTACAGAATGTGTGAGCGCTGTAATCCCAGTGAGCCCTACAGAATGTGAGAGTGCTGTAATCCCAGTGAGCCCTACAGAATGTGTGAGGCTGTAATCCCAGTGAGCCCTACAGAATGTGTGTGAGCACTGTAATCCCAGTGAGCCCTACAGAATGTGAGTGCTGTAATCCCAGTGAGCCCTACAGAATGTGTGTGAGTGCTGTAATCCCAGTGAGCCCTACAGAATGTGAGAGCTGTAATCCCAGTGAGCCCTACAGAATGTGTGTGAGTGCTGTAATCCCAGTGAGCCCTACAGAATGTGTGAGTGCTGTAATCCCAGTGAGCCCTACAGAATGTGTGAGCGCTGTAATCCCAGTGAGCCCTACAGAATGTGTGAGTGCTGTAATCCCAGTGAGCCCTACAGAATGTGTGTAAATGCTGTAATCCCAGTGAGCCCTACAGAATGTGTGAGCGCTGTAATCCCAGTGAGCACTACAGAATGTGTGAGCGCTGTAATCCCAGTGAGCCCTACAGAATGCGTGAGTGTTGTAATCCCAGTGAGCCCTACAGAATGTGTGTGAGCACTGTAATCCCAGTGAGCCCTACAGAATGTGTGAGAGGCTGTAATCCCAGTGAGCCCTACAGAATGTGTGAGCACTGTAATCCCAGTGAGCCCTACAGAATGTGTGAGTGCTGTAATCCCAGTGAGCCCTACAGAATGTGTGTGAGTGCTGTAATCCCAGTGAGCCCTACAGAATGTGAGAGCTGTAATCCCAGTGAGCCCTACAGAATGTGTGTGAGTGCTGTAATCCCAGTGAGCCCTACAGAATGTGAGTGCTGTAATCCCAGTGAGCCCTACAGAATGTGTGAGCGCTGTAATCCCAGTGAGCCCTACAGAATGTGAGAGCTGTAATCCCAGTGAGCCCTACAGAATGTGTGAGTGCTGTAATCCCAGTGAGCCCTACAGAATGTGTGTGAGTGCTGTAATCCCAGTGAGCCCTACAGAATGTGTGAGTGCTGTAATCCCAGTGAGCCCTACAGAATGTGTGAGCGCTGTAATCCCAGTGAGCCCTACAGAATGTGTGAGTGCTGTAATCCCAGTGAGCCCTCGTACAGAATGTGTGTAAATGTAATCCAGTGAGCCCACAAGCTGTAATCCCAGTGAGCCCTACAGAATGTGTGAGCGCTGTAATCCCAGTGAGCACTACAGAATGTGTGAGCGCTGTAATCCCAGTGAGCCCTACAGAATGTGTGAGCGCTGTAATCCCAGTGAGCCCTACAGAATGTGTGAGCACTGTAATCCCAGTGAGCCCTACAGAATGTGAGAGCTGTAATCCCAGTGAGCCCTACAGAATGTGTGAGCACTGTAATCCCAGTGAGCCCTACAGAATGTGTGTGAGTGCTGTAATCCCAGTGAGCCCTACAGAATGTGTGTGAGTGCTGTAATCCCAGTGAGCCCTACAGAATGTGTGAGCGCTGTAATCCCAGTGAGCCCTACAGAATGTGTGTGAGTGCTGTAATCCCAGTGAGCCCTACAGAATGTGTGAGTGCTGTAATCCCAGTGAGCCCTACAGAATTGTGTGAGCGCTGTAATCCCAGTGAGCCCTACAGAATGTGTGTGAGTGCTGTAATCCCAGTGAGCCCTACAGAATGTGTGTAAATGCTGTAATCCCAGTGAGCCCTACAGAATGTGTGAGCGCTGTAATCCCAGTGAGCACTACAGAATGTGTGTGAGTGCTGTAATCCCAGTGAGCCCTACAGAATGTGTGTAAATGCTGTAATCCCAGTGAGCCCTACAGAATGTGTGTGAGCTGTAATCCCAGTGAGCCCTACAGAATGTGTGAGCGCTGTAATCCCAGTGAGCACTACAGAATGTGTGAGCTGTAATCCCAGTGAGCCCCTACAGAATGTGGGTGAGCGCTGCAAGCCCAGCACCAAGTAGGTGCTGTGGCCAGCCACCCCCCCTAGCACCATAGTCTAATGCGTGACCCACAGGAAGCACCGCAAACAGGCATGTATGTGTGTGACCCTGCCTACTGCAACAGTCAGAGGGAAGACAATAGGTGGGAGGAAGGACCACGAACCAGGACTTGGTAAATCTCCGAGGAGACTAACCAGAGGAGGCACCAATGACATGTGTGCCATTTTAACAGTTTAAGGCCAGGTCTTCACTAAACCTTTCCCATATGTATGTTGCAATGATCAATGTGACTGCCGCCAGTTAGAGGAGCTGGCATGCGAATGAGGAGTGGGTGGGTGGCCTTTGGTGCGGTAGGGGCTCACTGGTGGAGGGGCTGGTGGTGAACAATGAATGCTGTGACAACTGTACTGACAAGAGATTTGTAAGTCAGTGTATTAATAGTTAAAAACAGAGATGGGGAGCAGACCGTCAGAAACTCCCAAGTCACCCCAGGTTTCTGAGCGTAAGGTCACAGAGCAAAACCCTCGGGCCACCGATCTGGTGGCAGAAAAGCAAGTACAGAGAGTTCCACTTCTCAAGAGTAGGAACCTGGGGTAGAGGTGCAGTACATGCATGTGGCTAAAGCCCAGAGCCAACAACGCTATAAACAAGTGGCCCAAAGGACAGTAACCATCTCTAAATGTGCTTCCTGTTTAGAAGGAGAGACAGCATGCCTGGCAGGTGCTGATCAGGTTTGCCCTCCAACCCCACCATGGTCTCCGGAGCCCTGCCGGGGGGTAACTTCTGGGCACAGAGCCAGGAGTATGCTGAGCTGTACTGGGTGTGGACCCCAAACAAAACTGCCTGTCAAGGAGGGAGGCTGGGCCTGGGAGGGAACGCGAGGGCACTGCTGGCGGGTGACACTGGTGAGGAAGACTAAGGAGCCCCACATGCCTGAAACTTTATTATGAACATCTCTGGGTCAGAGGGAGGGAGGGAACAAGAGCATCTAAGAATAGGGGCTTGCTGGGTGCTCAGCATGAACAACCCAAGAGTGAAAGCCCAGGGATCAGGGGCAGGGCACATTTTTTGTGAGTTTTCCCTATAAGAGCTTGAACATGTTATCAACAGACATCTCTAAATATGAAAAGCAAAGAGAGAACTTAGTCCTATACTAAGTTCCTCCCACTAGGGGAGCTTCTTTTCTACTTCCTAATAAACTTTTCTACTTTCCAAAAAAAAAGAAAAGCAAAAAAAGAGGCCAGAGCTGGAAGGGCTTTTGCCTTGCACATGGCGGACGTGGGTTCGATCCCAGCATCCCATATGGTCCCCCGAGCACAGAGCCAGGATTAATTCCTGAGTGCAGAGCCAGGAGTAACCCCTGAGCATCGCCAGGTGTGACCAAAGAAGCAATTAAAAAAAGAAAAGAAAAAAGAAAGACTAGGAGGGCCAAAGAGACAGAGAGGGAAAAGCTATAACATAACTATCTGGGAGTACCAACATATGGGAGAAGAGAGAAACAATATCGAGGCAGGAGAGTAGTACAGCTGGGTGGAGGCTGGCCTATGTCTGGTCCCCAGCAACTTATAAGGTCCACCAGCTCTGAGCACCCACTGGTGCAGCTCTAAAACAAAAACAAAAAAACCCCTGAGGCAATAAGTGAGAATTTCTCCAAACTCACTAGGAAAACACAAAACAAAATCTCACAGATGCAATAACTTATTAAACAAGGATAAAGGCAAAAAGCACTAACATCCCTCTGTGGGAGAGCAGAAGGGCCATGCAAGATAGTTATGAGGAAAAAGAAAAAATTATGGGGCAGGGAGCGATAGCCCAGCGGGTAGGGCATTTGCCTTGCACCGGTGCGGCCTGCGCCAGCCCAGGTTGAATCCCTGGCATCCCATATGGTCCCCCGAGCACCGCCAGGAGTAATTCCTGAGTGCAGAGCCAGGAGTAACCCCTGAGCATAGCCGGGTGTGACCCAAAAAAGCAAAAAAAAAAAAGAAAAAGAAAAAATGAAGTCCCTAACTGGAGATCAGAAACTACCTACAGGGCCAGAGCGATAGCCCAGCAGGGAGGGCGTTTGCCTTGCACGCAGCCGACCGGGTTCGATCACAGGCATCCCATACAGTCCCCTGAGCACCGCCAGGAGTAATTTCTGAGTGAAGAGGCAGGAGTAACCCCTGAGCATTGCCAGGTGTGACCCAAAAAAGAAAAAAAAAAACTACCTACAGGTAAATAAGAACAGGCTCGCCAGAGGCCTTCAGGAGCAACATTCCAAAATAGGAAAGAAAAAGAAAACGACAATGTTTTATCTAGCTGTGTTAATACTTAATGCAGGACTGGGGTACAGATCGCTTCAGTAAGAGAAGCTTTCAAAATTGACCTCGAAGATTGTAACTTAAAGAAGGTTGGTAAAATAGCTCAACAAGAAAGTTATCTTTTGGCCCAGGAGCTGCCGGGGCCATCGGCCATAACATGAAGCGGCTGGGGAGGCTGGAGCTCGGCTCGCCCGGGCCCAGCTGAAGAGGGGACCCCAAGGAGGGCAGACGGGTTTTGGGTGTGGGCCGTCGCCTCTGGGGGGTCCCGGAAGCAGCCGGATGGGACTCGCCCATCACACTAGCCACCATTTTCGCTGTCCGGACACTGGGAAACTGCCTCGCGACCAGATCAACAGAGCAAAACCGGTTCAAGTCACAGTGCGCGGCCGCTTGGTCCATTAAAATAGTGGAAACAGTAATGTCTTTTAATGCACTGAATTCCACAAAGAGCGGGAAGGTTTGGCGGGAGGGAGAGATAAAGAGGAGAGAAATGACATGCAGAGCCCACCAAGTGGTTGAGGTGTGGGAGGGGGAGGGAGGTGGGGACATTGGTGATGGGAGATGGGTTTGGGTGGAGGGATGGGTGTTGGAACACTGTGGAACCAGAACTCTACATGAGCATCTTTCAGTTGTATGTCTAAAATGGTGTAACAATATTTGGGGGAAAAATAATAAAAATAAAATCGGAAAAAAAAACACTCAGTCTATTAATGGGATATAAATAGATACCAGTGTTTTACTAAGTGTGGGAAATGGTAATGTCAGACTAGAACTCACCATTAAATATACACAAAGAGATTTAAATGATAAACCCTAAATATCTGCAGGGATAGCCACAATGTATAAAAGAAGAGGGAGAGAGATGCAGAGACACAGAGAGAGAGAAAGAGAGAGAGAAAAGACAGAGAGAGAAAGAAGAGAAAGGGGGTACCAGCTGTTGAGGCAGCCTGAGGGTGGGCGGGAGAAGGTGTGGGTACACTGGTGGTGGGAATGGGGCACTGGTGGAGAGATGGGTGCTGGAATACTGTATTACCATGAACCAATTATGAATACCTTTGTAATTGTATGTTTCATTGTGGTATAATAAAAAAAAATAAAAATAAATAAATAAATAAATAAACACTAAAAAAAAAAAAAGAAAGTTATCTTTTGTGTTTGTTTTGGGGTCACACCCAGAGATGCTCAAGGGTTACTCCTGGCTCTGCACTCAGGAATTATTGCTGGTGGTGCTGGGGGGACCATAGCGGATGCCGGGATGTCAGTCGTGTGGGCATGTCACGGAGTCGTCCCAAGCACCACCAGATATAGTCCAAAATGAAATAAAACAGAAAGAAAATAAATAGAAAATAATTATAAAATGGAACATACACTTTTCATTATACTGAAGTATCAACATCATCTACTTTCCTGGATCAAATTATAAATCAATTAAACCAAGGTCAAAGATACTTTAGAAATTTCTGATAGATAGGGCCAGAGCGATAGCCCAGTGGGTAGGGCGTTTGCCTTGTACACGCCGGCCCATGCTGGCCCAGGTTCAATCCCCGGCATCCCATATGGTCCCCTGAGCACCGCCAGGAGTAATTCCTGAGTGCAGAGCCAGGAGTAACCCCTGAGCATTGTCAGGTGTGGCCCAAAGAAAAGAAAAAAAAAAAAAGAAATTTCTGATAGATACACATATCTGAAAGCTACAAATAAATAAATAAATAAAAAGCCCAAACAACCCTGTATCACTTAGTTAAAGAGCAAAGTGAGAAAAATCCATTACTCTCTCTCCAAATTCAAATTCTGGGTGAATACCAGCAAGATCCCCCCCTCGAACACCATTCAGGAAGTTTCACTGAAACAGGGAGCAAGAAAACCAACGTGCAGAGAGAAAGATGAGGGGCGGAAAGAGGCTGCTCCAGAGAGGGAAGAGAATCACAGGCGGGACGGACAGACAGACTGAGTCCTGAGGCGCACCACTAAGCCGCAGCGGCCGTTCTACACTGTGGACTGAGACCCAGTCGTGGACGGGGAGACCGCCAAGCACTGGTGGCAGAACCCAACAGCCAAATAGGGTCCTTCTTAAAAAAAAACACACACACACAGAGAAAGTTTAGAAAATGGGAAAACTTTCCAAAACACAAGGAGTTTCAAAACTGAAAGGGCGCACACACCAACTGCCCGGCACAAGGCGCATCACAGAACATCACAGAACATCAGAACACCGTCAATAAATCAAAGAGCCTACAGATTTCCAAACAGAATAGAAAAACAGGCAAAGAGTTTATGGCAATTCACAGAGACAGCAACAACTGGAATATATGAAAAACATTTAGCCTGGGGTAAAGTGGGAAGGGTGTCTGCCTTGAACTGGCAGGGTTTGATGCCTGGAAACCTTTAGGTCCCTAGAGCCCACAGGAGTTAGCCCTGAGGGGCAAAGCCAGGAGTCCTGCTGGGCGCGGCCCAAAAAACAAATAAATAAAGATGTGTAACCTTACAGTAATCAAAGCAAAGTCAACAAAACTCAAGATTTGACCTTTGAGGAAGAGATTAGCAAAGCCAGCACAGAGCAGCAGTTCAGAACCAAGTGCTGCAGAAACCGGGAGGCGCGTCCTAGCTCTGGGGGTAAGCAACGCGCACAGCAGCACTGACACAGAACGTGGCTTGTGTTCTACTGAGCACGGAACTTCGGACCTGCACACAGGCCTTCTGCTCTCGCACTGCCTCCCCACTGTCCGGAGCGCACACGTCCGTGAATCCCACAGTGCTGCTAGTACAAATCCACAGCCAGGGTGACGACACAAACCACCACGGCTCCGTGACTGAGGCCCAGACGACACGTCTAGGTAGTCTCCAACGCCCAGCAGACGGGTAAAAGTCAGACTGTCAAGGGCGTACGGAGAGTCAACAGCTTAAGATGAGCACTGGGGATTTCTTCCCCTTGCTGTGTTTTTGAAAAAGCTGGGGCCCCAGTGGTCGCACAGCAGGCAGGGTATGTCTGCCTTGCGAGACTGACCTGGGTGCAATCCCGCAATCCCAGAGTCCCCTGAGCCTCGGAGAGTGATTCCTGAGCGAAGAGCCAGCCAAGAGTCACGCTGAGTACTGTGGGGTGTGGCCCAAACACAAAAGGATTTTAAACTGTCTATTTTGGGTTTTGAGTGCAATGCAGGCCTGGGGATCTGGCTCAAAGACCTCACAGGCATGAGGCCTGGGGTTCAATCACTGGTGCTACAAACATCCCAGAATAAAAGCAAGCCCCAAGGCCCAGGACACACAGTCTAGCCCTGTGCCCTCCGGCCCCACGGTCCCACCTGTCTCCAAGCCAGAGTTTGAGACGTGTTTGACACTCACCTGGTACCGGTCAAGGATTCTAAAATCCTGACACGTCGTTCTGTAGGTGGCCTGCCCAGGGGGAAGCCGGGAACCCCCTTCTTTGGCTCCGTAGATGCCGTCGACCAACAGAAGAGCAGCATTAACCACCTGATCTAGGTCAAACAGTGGCAGCCCCGGTCCCGTTTGGCTTGGCGGACGATCAATTTCCGCTTGAGTCTGCGCGCTTCGGGGTCATGGCCACGGCGCCGGACACGCCTCCAGCCTCTTCAGGAGCAGCTTCTCCTCGTAGATACTCACGGCCGTGTACTTGGGCCCCTTGGGCTTCCCGCTCCTTCTCCAGCTGCGGCTTCCTCTTGTCCGGGCCCTCATCTGCAGGGACGTGTTGGAATCTGTGTCTTCGCTGTCAATGTCCATCCTGTCGGGCTTCTCCTCCTCGCTCTCTATCTCCTGCTTGATCTGCTCGGGGCTCTCACCTTCTTGCCCCCCAAGCAGCGTCCCGGAGATGGAGGCCCCCGCCGGGGTGGGGCGTATTCCATCCCGGGTCTATGACCCCGTCCCCCTCCATCTCATCATCATCTGTGCAAAGGAGAAGTGGCATAGTCAGGACACGGGAGAGGAAAACGCAGGAGAGCTGTGCCCTCCTCTCCCTCCCCTCCACAAGGCAGAAACTCGCCCACTGTGTCGCAGCTCCGCTTCTAAGATAAAAATAAAGAGAGCCAGGAGGATGTAGAGAGTCCAGAGGGAGGGTGCTTGCCTGGCATGCTCCCAGGCTGGGTTAGATCCCAGCCACCCACTATGGTCCCCACAGCACTGCCAGGGTGACCCCTGAGTGCAGAGTTACAAGTAAGCCCTGAACACTGAGGGTGTGACCCCCACACCAAAATTAAATGAAATAAAGAGACCCAGAAAGGCTTAGTCTAGGGCTCGGTGCTTTCCTTTGCACGTGGCCTACCGACATTTCACCGCTGGAGCCACCTATGGTCCCTGAGCCTGCCAGGAGTGATCCCTGGGCACCCCTGGGTGTGGCCAAACCCAACCCAACCCAGGAAAGGTGAATCTTACCATGGAACAAGGCCTGCGGGGCATCACATCCGGGATCAGGTCGGCCTCTGAAAGCAAGCTGGGTGTGGCCGAGTGCGAGGCAGGGGTGCCAGGGGCAGAGAAGTCCAGGGAGGGAGAAGGGGACGGGCTGGTCAGCGGGGTGCGGTCGGAGGAGCTGAGGGAAGAAAAGTCGATGACTTCGCCTTTCTCCAGGATGGAGTCAGGTCTGCGGCCTCGGCTGATGAACTTGACGGGGGTGGAGGAAGAGCTCCTGTCCAGAAAGCCGGCAGCCTCCTTCTGGGCCCTGCGGATGTCTTTGGCCTCCTGCGTGCGAGACCTTTTCTCCTTCAGCTCCATGGCGGATTCCACAGGATTCCGACTCGCCCGCTTTCTAAGGCCCTCCACAGTGATAATGGGATCTAAAGTAGGTTTGGAGGCTGTTAAAGAAAAGAACAAAAGCCTAGTGGGGCGGAGCAGTAATGCAGAGGGCAGGGAGCTTGATTTGCCTGTGGCTGACCCCAGGTTCATCCCGTATGGCCCCTGAGTTCCTCCAGGAGTAACTAACCCCTGGATGCAGAGCCAGGCCTAACTCCAGCACTGCTGGCCTGGCCCCCAAATCAAACACCTCCACTTGTGAAGACTCCTTCAGGGGCCAGAGAAAGGACACAGGCAAGGTGCGTAACCTGCACAGCAACATGCATCTGAGCCCCAGGAGGGATCCCTGAGCACTGCCAGGGGTAACCCCAAAACAGAAACAAATCACAAAAAAGCAAAAAAGAATTTTTCAACTTGTGTTTTTGTTTCTCTTTTTCAGGGAGAGGGAAGGGGTGCTAAGGGTTACTCCCAACACTGCCTGGGAGAAACTGCTTTCTTGTGCTGATTTATTACTGAGAACCTACTACCGCATTCATTGTAGAGACTCTTTCAGTGAATTCCCTAAACTGGAACTTGGATAAACCTTCATAAGAGAGGAAATATGCAAATGGCTACGTCTACGCCTTTTAGTAATGTGTACATTTTAGTGTAATTTTTTGGATGGCAATTTGGTTAATAATAAAAATTTTGGCTCCATATACTTTTTTGATATAGTAACAGAAATGTATAAGACTGCAGGAATAAAGTAACCAAAAAAAAAAAAAAAGTAAGCTAAACTAAAGAGTTAACCCAAACAGCTAAGTGCACACAAAACAAGAAGGCAGGCTGCCTAGGTCCCCAGCACCAAATGGTTCCCCAGGCACCTGCCAGAAGCAATCCGAAACAGAGCGAAAAGTAGCCTCCAAGTACCATGGGCTATGGCACCCCCAAAGAAAAACAAAAAATAAAAGCCAAAGAAAGGGGGGTGGTTTAAAAACAAACAAACAAACAAAAATACCATAGAAATGATCAAAACAACTCTAGCTCCCTACTGTTAACTGTATGTATTAAAGTGTGAAAATGACATTCCAGGTTTGAGTTTCTTTTAATTTGTTTGCTTGGTTTTGATTGAGCCACAACCAGCAGTATTCAGGGGTGATTCCTGTCACCGACTCAGGCCTCACACTGGTGGGCGTGGGAGACCACCTGGGATGCCAGGAATCAAACCTGGGTTAGCCATGAGCAAGGCAAGCAACCGACCCACTGTACTATCTCTCTGGCCCCATAGCATTCTGTTTAAGTTACAAAAAGAATTATCCTCTATGCCTTTGAAATGCTCACTAAAATTTTTTTGGGGGACCGGGTCACATGTGGTTGTGCTCAGGTGTTGGATGACTAGGCCTAGCTAGTATGGGATTTTTGCTGTTTAATCGACTTACAGTTTAAGCTATTTACATGTTCTTAAGGCAGGATTCATGCTAATGAGATCTATCTTCTGTGTAAACACTGATGGAGGGTGTGGCAGTTACAAGAGTCATTTTGATTCTGAATTAGTAACTCCTGAAATATTACTATAATTTCTACTACGATTTCATGTTATCTAGATTGGGCACAATTTCTCTTAATACCCACTGGTCCCAGAGTGGAACAAGTTAGAATTTACCAAGAGACTACCACCCTGGCTACGATGAGACTATCATTTAAGGTTAAGCAAGGTTCATGCTAATTTGCCCTCAAGCAGGTGAGCGTGACCCTTTCAGTAAACAGAGGACAAGATACTCAGAATCACCTTGGTACAGAACAGAAAATAGATGGACCTTGTGAATATCATCTAGATTGCATGAAACCCATGAAATTATATTGTGTTTCTCCCCATGAATATACATCCATTGAGATATATTTCTTTTTACCAGCTCTCTCTCCCTCCAGTGTTTTGACATAAGAGATAATCTCAGAGAAAGGGACTAGTCCCTGGCATAATCATTTGTTTAGACCTGAAAGAAGTGTGGCACCACCCTACATCTACATCTAGGAGTTGATCTTTGTTGATACTACCCTCTCTGAAGATAGGACTACTTTTGGACATATATAAGGGGACTGATTTAAGGTATATCCATCCCCTTTGGTGGGAGACTTGGGCCTCAGTGCATGGTCTTAAGTTCTGACCAAGAGCTAAGGGACTGACTTAAGGTACATCCATCCACTTTGGTGGGAAACTTGGGCCCGAGTGCATGGTCTAAGTTCTGACCAAGAGCTAGAGGTCTAGAGAATCCCATTATCTTGGATTGTGGTAGCAGAGCTTGTTTTATGGGTATTTAGTAAAAGCCTTTTGGAGCTGCGCTGGACTCCTGAGTTTTCATCTCCATTCTCTGCTGGCCTTGGAGGTAGAAGGGAACTCATTTCCTAATGTTGTTGGGGGCCCCAGCAGCTCCCCAGCACTCAGGGATCACCTTGATGAGGAATAGGAGACCATATGAGGAGCTGGGGGTCCAGCCCAAGTTGGCAAGTGCATATCCCTCTGCCCTGTCTTTCCACCCTGCACTGAAAGAACAAAGTGCTGAGCCAGTGGGATAGCACAGTGGGGAGGATGTTTGCCTTTGCACACAACCGACCGGGTTCGATCCCCGCATCCCATATGGTCTCCCGAGCACTGCCAGGAGTAATTCCTGAGCAAGGAGCCAGGAGTAACCCCTGAGCGTCGCCAGGTGTGACACCCACCCCCAAAAAAAAAGAACAAAATGTTGTGTCCAGGGAGATAGCTCAGTGGGCTGGAGGCGCGTGCTTTGCACACTGCAAGTTTGGACCTGATCCACACAATCACAACAGTCCCCTAAATAGAGCCAGGAGTGAGCCCTGGTCACTGCACTAACAGCAGCGCCTGAGTATGGTGGCACAAACCCCCACATCCCATGAAAATGAACAAATGTTGCCTGGATATGAGACTTAGCAAGTCCCTGGTCTCATTAAAAGAGAAAAATTATAAAGAATAAAACGTTGACATTTGGGATTTGCTTTTAAATAATCCACAGTGGAGACAGAGGTCACCAACACCTCACTGTCGAACGGAGGTGATAGGCACATGGGGAGCCATCAACGCATTCCAACACAAGTTTGCTTATGTTTAAGATTTCCTGTAATAATCCGGGCTGGAGCAGTAATACAGCAGGTAGGTACATGGCAAACTGAGTTTAATCTCTAGCACCCCACTGTGGCCCCAAACCCTTTAGGAGTAATCCCTGAGCACAGACCGGGACAAAACCCTGAGCACTACAGGCCAAAGCAAAAACAACAAAACTTTTCTGTATTAAAAAATTTAAATGCCAGGGGCTGGAGCGATAGCACAGCGGGGTAAGGCATTTGCTTTGCACGCGGCTGACCAGGGTTTGATCTCCAGCATCCCATATGGTCCCCCGAGGACCACCAGGAGCATTGCTGGGTATGACCCAAAAGATAAAAGAAAAAAAAATTAAAAGCCAAATTGGATTGAAAATAGAGCACCTTTAAGATATCAACAAAAATTAATGAAACTGAGTAGGAAATCACTTAATCACTTATCTTCCCATTTTTCATCAATTTGCTCGACTGGGCACCAGTAACATCTCCATCCGTCTTGTGGTGCGCTAGTGTAGCCCAAGGGAATCTGCTCGCTCCAGGAACACAAAGAGCTTCAAACCATTCCATCAAGTCATGGGAATGAGGTCTATAATTGTTACTGGTTTTGGCATATCAAATACGACACGGGTAGCTTGCCAGGCTCTGCCGTGCTGGTGGTACACTCTCAGTATTAGGCTCTCATATGCCAAATGATTAAATGTTTTCACCTTGGTTTTATCCAGTATTTTAACGTGGTTAGTAAACAGTAAAATATTTTTCATATAAAGTTTATCTATAGGGGTGGGAGGCGGGAGCACAGAGTGTAGAGCGCTTGCCTCGCATATGACCAACCTGGTTCGATACCCGGCATGCCGGATGGCCCCTGAGCACCACCGGGAGTAATTCCTGAGTGCAGAGCAGGGAGTAACCCCTAAGCACCTCAGGTGTGACCCAAAAAACCAAAATCAAAACACAAAAACCCCTTATAGCATACACAAACCAGGCGTAAGAGATCCCTCACAGGGCAGAGCATGTGCCCGGCCCAGCAGTGCCACGGATCCTGGACTGAATTCCCAGCACAGCAGACACAGCCCAGTGTCGGTGATAGCAGCAGCCAAGCTCTGCGCCCTCCACCCAGTATTGACAGGGCGGCCTCTACTGAACGCCTGAAGAGTAAAACTACCCAGCACAGAGAAGCAAATGAACTGTGTCTGGCAAAGGGCCATTCATTCCTAATTATTAGGTACTTTCCTGACCGAACCTACTGGGCTTTGGTCAGGAAAGCACCTTTAAAAAAAAAATGGGGGCCACACCCAGCAGTGCTCTGGGCTCTGCATTCAGGAATCAATCCTGGTAGGACTCAGGGGGACCATACAGCATGCTGGGATTGAAGCCAGGTTGGCTGTGTGCAAAGAAAGCACCTTTACCGACCATCTCTTGCCCGGGAAAGCACCTCTTACACAGCTATCACACAATACCTTTGACTTTCAAAGCTGAGGCCGACAACTTTTCTCCTTCTGGCTTCATCGTCGGGGCCTATTGTGAACAAGTTTCCACCATCCTGGCTCTCCAAATTCTTGGGCCCCAGAACGGAAGTAAATAGGACTTCCCACGCTGAGGCAACCTGCCACGGTACTCCACCAGGTTGATGTCTTTTTTCTGGAGATTGCAAGAATTTCAAAGTTACTGGTCTTCCACATCTACTGGTTTTCTAGACCACCCTTCATGCACACACGATGACTCCCAGCCTGTACCAGGCTACAGAATCTCTTTGAAAGAAACTCCAAGTCTAGAAAACCGCCCGAAGTCTGAATGGCTTCCAAGACAGGCTTTGTCAGCTTCCAGTCACCCGGTTTCTTCCTTCTTAAAATGAAACAGGGCCAGAGTGATAGTACAGCGGGTACGAAGCTTACCTCGCACATGGCTGACTGGGTTTGATCCCTGTATGGTCCCTCAAGCTCCCCTGAGTGCAAAGTCAGGAGGAAACACTGCCAGCGTGCTCCCCACCCCCAAAGAAAATAATAAATAAGATAGAAATAACAGAACTTATCTCCCAAGCTTGCTGGGGGGGGGGGGAGAGGCAATTAAATAAAATTATTCAAGCTCAGAAAGCACTTCTCATTGCAAGCATCATGGAGTTTAACGGGTCAATTTTACTTAACTTGAGCTGCTTTTAATATATAAACACATTTGCTTTTTTAGAAAGAAACCAGTAGAATCATCAGCACCATCAAAAAGCTCCCTTACCTAAGGAGTTGAATATTTCTTTCACTTAGGCTCTAAGTACCATGAAACAGCATAGTGGGAACGAAACTATACGGTATGTTCCAGAAATACAGAGTTGAGGTTTAGAGCAATAACTGGGCGAGTCCAAGTACTTAAAAATAACTACACGAGAGTATATATAATAGGTACACTAGATTAGCTCTAAACAAACTTTTAAACATTTATGCCTTAACCATTAAATTAACAAAGATCTAGAGAGATCTGAAAGGAAGTGTATTCAAATCCTTTCTTTTTAGTGTTTCTGGGTCACACCCGCCAATGCTCAGGGGTTACTCCTGCTCTGCACCACGGAATCACTTATGGCGGCGCCAGGGGTTACTCCTGCTCTGCACTACGGAATCACTTATGGTGGCGCCAGGGGTTACCCTGCTCTGCACTCACGGAATCACTTATGGTGGCGTCAGGGGTTACCCTGCTCTGCACTACGGAATCACTTATGGCGGTGCTCCGGGGACGATATGGGATGCTGGAGATCAAACCGGGATGAACAGCTCGCCTTACCCCTGTCCCCTGGTGCAGTTATTCTTCTAATTTAATTCTACTTAGGGCAAATGATATGGGTTTCCCACTCATTAGGACTATGTGACTTCTTCCCTCAAACAAAGCAATTTTTAAAAAATATGTTTATGGAGATGGAGGGGTGTGGCGCAGATGTGAATCTCAGAGCTCACACCTGCCGGCCTCTGCTCTAGCACTATGGGGCTGGAGGGTAGTGGTGTTGAGTGTGAATCTCAGAGCTCACACCTGCCGGCCTCTGCTCTAGCACTATGGGGCTGGAGGGGGTGGTGTTGAGTGTGAATCTCAGAGCTCACACCTACAGGCCTCTGCTCTAGCACTATGGGGCTGGAGGGGTGTGGTGTTGGAGTGTGAATCTCAGAGCTCACACCTACAGGCCTCTGCTCTAGCACTATGGGGCTGGAGGGGTGTGGTGTTGAGTGTGAATCTCAGCTCACACCTACAGGCCTCTGCTCTAGCACTATGGGGCTGGAGGGGTGTGGTGCTGAGTGTGAATCTCAGAGCTCACACCTACAGGCCTCTGCTCTAGCACTATGGGGCTGGAGGGATGTGGTGTTGAGTGTGAATCTCAGAGCTCACACCTACAGGCCTCTGCTCTAGCACTATGGGGCTGGAGGGGTGTGGTGTTGAGTGTGAATCTCAGAGCTCACACCTGCCGGCCTCTGCTCTAGCACTATGGGGCTGGAGGGGTGTGGCGCTGATGTGAATCTCAGGGCTCACACCTACAGGCCTCTGCTCTAGCACTATGGGGCTGAGGGGTGTGGTGTTGAGGTGAATCTCAGCTCACACCTACAGGCCTCTGCTCTAGCACTATGGGGAGGGGTGGCGCTGAGTGTGAATCTCAGAGCTCACACCTACAGGCCTCTGCTCTAGCACTATGGGGCTGGAGGGATGTGGTGTTGAGTGTGAATCTCAGAGCTCACACCTACAGGCCTCTGCTCTAGCACTATGGGGCTGGAGGGGTGTGGTGCTGAGTGTGAATCTCAGAGCTCACACCTGCCGGCCTCTGCTCTAGCACTATGGGGCTGGAGGGGTGTGGTGTTGAGTGTGAATCTCAGGGCTCACACCTGCCGGCCTCTGCTCTAGCACTATGGGGCTGGAGGGATGTGGTGTTGAGTGTGAATCTCAGAGCTCACACCTACAGGCCTCTGCTCTAGCACTATGGGGCTGGAGGGGTGTGGCGCTGATGTGAATCTCAGAGCTCACACCTGCCGGCCTCTGCTCTAGCACTATGGGGCTGGAGGGGTGTGGCGCTGATGGAATCTCAGAGCTCACACCTACAGGCCTCTGCTCTAGCACTATGGGGCTGGAGGGGTGTGGTGTTGAGTGTGAATCTCAGAGCTCACACCTACAGGCCTCTGCTCTAGCACTATGGGGCTGGAGGGTGTGGTGCTGAGTGTGAATCTCAGAGCTCACACCTACAGGCCTCTGCGCTAGCACTATGGGGCTGGAGGGTGTGGCGCTGAGTGTGAATCTCAGGGCTCACACCTGCCGGCCTCTGCTCTAGCACTATGGGGCTGGAGGGGTGTGGCGTTGAGTGTGAATCTCAGAGCTCACACCTACAGGCCTCTGCTCTAGCACTATGGGGCTGGAGGGGTGTGGTGTTGAGTGTGAATCTCAGGGCTCACACCTGCCGGCCTCTGCTCTAGCACTATGGGGCTGGAGGGGTGTGGTGCTGAGTGTGAATCTCAGGGCTCACACCTGTCGGCCTCTGCTCTAGCACTTGAACTGTCTCATGAGGAGTCCCAGAAGTTAATTTTCTTCCTTTTTTTTTTTCTGCTTTGGGTCACACCTAACGATGCCCAGGGTTACTACTGGCTCTGTACTCAGGAATAACTCCTGGAGGTGGTCAAGGGAACATAAGGGGATGCTGGGGATCGAACCCAGGTCGGCCGTGTGCAAGGCAAAAAGCCCTTCCTGCTGGACTATCGCTCGAGCCCCAACTTTCTTCCTCTCTTTCCTCCTTCCTGCCTTTTATTTGTGTCTCTCACTTTATCTTTTCTTCCTTCCCTCCTTCACGTCTTCCTTCATTTCATGGTTTTTTTTTCTTAAAGTGATATGACTTAAGGGCTAGGGATGTGGTTTCAGTAGGAGACCTAGGCTCACTCCCTGGATGGAAAAGAATTATGTGCTTTGCTTTAAGTAAACAACCATTTAGCTGTTCCACTACTATGACCTAAACCACGTGCTACATGGTTACCCACAGAAACTGGAGCGCAGTTCATGTCTTTAGTTGGAGTATTAAAAAGGGGGAAAAGGCCTCAGTGACTGCTCTCAGAACACACTATAGAAATGCACTACAGAAATGGCAATATCCTCAAAATCAGACAATTAAGTCCCATTTCCTCTAGAAGACAATCCACTAAACAGAGAGCATGACAGATCATGAAAACCTTCTAAGATCTAATTTTATCATCTTTCCCCTCCTCATCCCTTCTAAATGGGCATAATAAGTTCCACAAATAGTGCTAAACCATTATCAAAGGAAGGCAACAGCCTTCCTAAAAAAAAGGACCAGCTACACTGTCAATTCTCTCATTAGTATCACAAAATAACTCAAGAACAAAAGAATTCCTTTTGTAAAAATGTCCTCATCTATTCTCTTTTCTCACCATCACCGACCTTCAGAAGATTCTTCTCCCTGGGCTCTGGCAACGAGCCTGCTAGACCGCTCTGCACCCACGGACTGAAAGGAGCAGCTGAGTTCAGAGTGAGGGAGGAATACCAAGCCTCAGCACTGACCTGGGGCTCTCGGAAGCCTTTAATCTTGTGCAACTGACTCAATTATGCAAAACGAATAGCACCAAGAACC
Organism: Cryptotis parvus; assembly: GCA_021461705.1. Classification (NCBI taxonomy): domain Eukaryota; kingdom Metazoa; phylum Chordata; class Mammalia; order Eulipotyphla; family Soricidae; genus Cryptotis; species Cryptotis parvus. The sequence goes on from JAJIBD010001678.1 coordinate 118,612, forward strand.
TCAGGCAGCCTAGCAGTTTCATCTCTGAAAGCACTCACCAATGCCTCTCAGATTCTCCTGACAGCAACAAAAGGCTGTGCTTTTGGTTGAAGACCATGTTGGTTAAAGCATGGCCTCAGTGTCTCTGCTCTGGCATCGCTAAGTCAGAGGAAGCACAGAGGCCATGAGGCAGAGCAGAGCAGCACACTCAGTGTACTCCCTGGGGATGAAGCCATGAGCCCAGACTTGACACTCAGCACCACACTCAGAGCACACTCTGAAGAACACATAATCCCAGACATGACAAGGAGCACTGAGACCAAAAAGTACCAGAGTAGGCGAAAAAAGAGGCTGAGAGATGATAGAGCGGTAGGTGCTGGCCGTGCATGCAGCTGGCCGGGTTCAGTCCCCAGCACAGGATACAGTCCCCGAGCCTCGCCAGGAGAGATCCCTTAGCCCCAGGAGTAAGCCGGCTGGGTGTGGCCCAGCCTTCCGCACCCCTGCATATGTAAGTTTCTACCTTCCAGAATAAAAACAAATAATTGATAATAACGGTGAAGAGCAATTCAAATGGGTCCAGTAAACAAATTATTTTTCTGACCTCCTATGAGGTATTGATTTTAGCCGAGGGTACCCAGAGGCTCTGGGGCTAACCCAAACCAAAGGGTGTTTAGGGGAACAGACAGTGACTGCGGCTGGGCCTCCCAGTGAATCACAGGCTCTAGTTAACCCTGGAGTTAGCTCCCGACCCTCAGCTTTGACTTATGAATTTTTTTAATTTTTCTATTATTTTAATTAAAATACTGCATGCTGTTAAGTCTTTACAAAGGCTCAGGAAAGAACACCAGAATAGATTAAACTTTCCTGCTACAGCAAGCGCAAACTGTACTGACAGTTCGATGATCAGCCATGGAGCGTTGCTTGCTTCCAACCAGGGCATCACTTGTATCACTTCACTTGTCTTCCCGTTGTTCATCGATTTGCTCAAGCAGGCACCAGTAACATCTCCATATGACCTGTCGTGTGCTAGTGTAGCCAAGGGCATCTGCTCACTCCAGGAGCCTCAAGCCTTATTCCTTCAGGTCATGAAAACGAGGTCTATAATTGTTACTGGTTTTCGGCATATCAAACACGACATGGGTAGCTTGCCAGGCTCTGCCATGTGGGTGGTACACTCTCGGTACTAGGCTCTCAATTCGCCTTCATGATGTGGGGGGTTTCTCTGGCTTCTTGCGAGGCTCTATTGGGATGGTGGGCCAGGACTAGAACCCGCCTTCCCTCCCGGATGCCTCATGATCATCTGAGCACAGGGAGAGCCGGTAGCAACTCTGCCCCATGTATCCGTGTTTCTGGTTCAAGCATACCTGGGCTTGAAATAGGCATCGCTGTAGGGTGGGTTAAGATTTTTTGGGGGAGGGTCACACCCGTCGATGCTCAGGAGATACTCCTGGCTCTGCACTCAGGAATTACTCCTGGTTGTGCTGGAGGAAACCCTATGGAATGCCAGGAATTGAACTGGGTAGGTCACAAGAGGGCAAACACCCTCCCACTGCACTGTCGCTCTGCCCCTCGGTTAAGAATTCTGCATAATCTGGACTTTTTTAAAATTTCATTATTTAATAACATTAGAGATAACTGCCCTGAAAAATGAAACAAGGCTGAGCTCATGCAATATATCTGTAAGCAACCAGGGCATGGATTTTTTAAATAGACCAAATAATCCTTATCCTGAAATAAACACCTCTTCACCTACCTATTAAACTACCTGCCCTCCGGCTACGTGTAAAAAATGAATTTGGACCTCTATCTAACACCATGCACAAAAGTCAGATCAAAATGGATTAAAGGTCTCAAATCAGAGACCTTTATGCAGCCAGGAATTACATAAATAAAAAGCCCTTCCTGCTGGAAGGGCTTAAAATGAGTGCATAAAATACATCGAAGAAAATAAAGGAGAAACCTTCCACGACATTGAAGCTAAAGGCATCTTCAAAGATGAAACACCACTAACAAAGCAATTAAAATCAAAGAAAAACATATGGGACTATATGAAACTAAAAAGTTTCTTTACCTCTAAAGAATCAGTAACTAACATACAAAGACAGTCCACAGAATGGGAAAGAATATTCACCCAATACTCATCTGATAAGGGGTTAATATCCAGGATATATCAGGCACTGGTAGTACTTTACAAGAAGAAAACAACCCCATCAAAAAATGGGGAGAAGAAAAGAACAGAAGCTTCCAAAAAAAAGAAATTAGAATGGCCAAAAGGCATATGAAAAAATGCTCATCATCACTAATCATCAGAGAGATGCAAATCAAAACAACAATAAGATATTATCTCACACCACAGAGACTGGCACATATCCAAAAGAGCAAAAACAACAAGTGCTGGCGTGATTGTGGGGGAAAGGGGACTCTCATCCATTGTTGGTGGGAATGCCAACTGGTACAGCCTTCTTGGAAAACAATATGGACATTCCTCTGTAAGAAAAGAGAGAGAGAGAGAGAGAGAGAGAGAGAGAGAGAGAGAGAGAGAGAGAGAGAGAGAGAGAGAGAGAGAGAGAGAAGAGATAAAGAAACTGCCATAGAGACAGGCTAGAGGAGGGGAGAGGGAATTGGGGACATTGGTGGTGGGCAATGGGCACCGATGGGGGATGGGTGCTGGAACACTGTATAACCGAAACCCAAACATGAACATCTTTGTAATTGTATATCTCATGGTGGTATAATAAAATATAAAATAGATAGATAAATAAATGATAAATAGATAAATAAATGGATGAATGAATGAACCTGTCCTCATTAACCAAGCCTTTTTTTAAAGTTTGGGTCACACCCGGTCATGCCCAGGGCTCACTTCTGGCCTCTCGGCAATGTGCTCAGGGATTACTCCTGGCGACACGGGACTTTATGGGGTGCTAGGGGCAGCCGTGTGTTAGGCCAGTGCCCTACCCACTGTACTCCCGCCCCTAATTAAGCTCTCTTTTTTTCACATTCTAAAAGTGTCTTTAAAAAATCTCTTCAGCTTCAGTAAGAACAGCTTTCTTGGGAAGTAGAGAGAAGTACAGAAACTGACGACTTAAAGAGTATGCATTGGCACAATGACTTTATATATTTACATAGTTTTTGGTTTGTTTGTTTCTGACCCACTCCTGGCAGAGCTCAGGGCATACTCCTGGCACTCAGAGATGACGCTTGATGCTGCTTGGGGGTGATAAGGGGTGCCAATGGTCAAACTTGGGTTAGCTGGTACAAGGCAAATTCCCTACCCAATGCGCTATCTCTCTGGCCCCCAAATAGGCTTGTTTATAAGGAGTCACAAAAATGAATTTCTTAAAAGAGAACAATATTTTCTGGATTAACAAATTCTCTGTAGTTAAACACAAGTACTATTCTAATTCTCTAAAGAACTAGGGTCTCTCAAATTTCGCATGATCTGTTCATTTTATCTATCTCCTCTGAGAAATAGTATTTTTTAAAATCTTATTACCTATTCCCTAGTAAAAAAGTCCAATGTTTTTCAATGAAAGCACAGATATCTTCTTTCCACCTGAAATAACCTTGGCGGCCACTTCCTTCCAGAGACAAGTTGTACATTGCCAACATCACCACCTAAAAAACAGACAAGGGTGACAGGATGCATGATTAATGAGGGGCTGGCTGCTCGGCTCGGTGACAGGACTGCCCAGTGCCCACGGGTGGCCCAACCTGCCGCACAGCCCACAAACTCACAGTCCCAACTGGGGAAGTATTTCCCGCCAAGTTCCTTCATTATTTCACCGCTTAGCAAGACCCTAACAACAGAGAAGAAGTTAAAAAACAAACTTCCCAGCGAGCAGCCTGAAGCTGGTGCTGCTTTGCATGGAGTCTAGGAAACAGCGGCATGCCTCCAGCATTAATAGATGAACGAGTGAACACACACTGTAGTTTCTGCATTAGTTTGCCAATAGTCTGGTATAAAAGTCTAAGAATCAAAAGAATGTGGTAATTCTGACAGCTTTTTTGGGGGGGTCACACCCAGTGATGCTTGGGGGTTACTCATGGCTCTCCTCTCAGGAATTGCTCATGGCAGTGGTCGGGACCATACGGGTGCTGGGGAGTGAGCCTGGGCCGGCCGTGTGTACGGCCAACGCCCTCCCGCTGTGCTACTTCCATCCATAAACTTAGAAAACGTGGAGCTGGCCCATGAACGTCTGAGTTTTGACTTCGTCCACGTACTCCTGCAGCAGGTCTACGCAGGCCAATCTGCATCTCCCTTTACATAGTTACTGCTCACGGGAAAACTTATGGCTTAAAGGATTCAATTTTAGCTTGAGAAGATAGAAAGTTCTGGAGAGGAAATGTTAAGTGATTTTTGGCTGCAGAACAATGGGAACGAACCTGGTGCCTAACTACCAGGTAGTTTAGGTAGTTTGCCTGGTGCCAAACTACTTAAATACGGTTATCTGGCAAACTCATTTAGGCATACTCTGCCACAATTTAAAACAGCTGTTACTTAAGAAACCGTTTAAGCAGGGGAAAGATGGTACAGCAGGTACAGTGCCTGCCCCTCAAGAGTTGACCAGGTCTGATCCCCAGGACCTCATAGGGTTTTCCTGGCCTGCCAGGAATGGTCCCAAAATGCAGAGCCAGAAGTAAGTCCTGAGCACAGCCAGGTATGACCCAAAAACCCAAACGTGAAGACTACGAAAGGGACGCAATTAGCTGCTTCTGCCTTACCGCGACTCCTGGAGTAGTACTGACACACGCACTCCCCGTGAATGCCAAGGTCTCTGACTTCTCCAACCTTTAATTTTGTTTTGGAGTTGGGGGCTCACTCAGCTACATGCAGGCTTATTCATGGCTCTGTGCTTAGGGAGCACTCCAGAAGTGCTCAGGGGAACACCTGGGGTGGAGGATCTAACTTGGTGAAAGGATGAGTAAGCGTGCAAGCACGTGAGACTGGAGCAAAGGCACTGCGGGAGGGGCGTTTGCCTTGCACACCGCTGACCCGGGTTCGATCCCGGCATCCCCTATGGTCCCCGAAAGCACCGCCAGGAGTAATTCCCTGAGTGCAGGGCCAGGAGAACCCCTGAGCATCGCTGGGTGTGACCCAAAAAGCAAAAACAAATAAAAACATGCAAGTGCTTTACCCACTAGACACATCTCCAGTCCCTGTTTCAAAAACATGTATTTGGAATACTTCACGGCCTAAAGAAGTTAAAGTTCACACATTTACTTGAAAATATCATTTCTAATTACTTAATCCTTACTGTGCAAACCAGAAACTCAATATAGAAGCGCTCCTCTCCTGGAGATGACAATCTTAAATAAAACCTAGTTGAGTTTTCAGCCTCCACAATGTCAGCTTCGGTTCAGCAAAAAACAAGTCAGGCTTGTTGACCAACGGGTCCCAGCTCAGGGCTGGCACAGCCCGGCCGGGGCTTCCCCGTTTCTTAAAAAGGAATGAGCACCAAGCACGGCATCTTTCTTGCCCTAGACTGCACAGGACGGAGATTACCCTGTCCTCACAAACATATGATAGAGCCTTTCCTACATTTCAGACTGTTCTTAAGCTGCCAATGAGCTGAAGACGGACGGAGGCATGGAAGAGGGCTGGAGCAAATGTGCAGCGGGCAGGAGTTTGCCTTGCATGCAGTCTACCTGGGCTTGATCTCCGGATTCCCATATGGTCCTCCAAGCACTGCCAAGAATAATACCTGAGTGCAGAGCCAGGAGGAATCCCTGAGCCTTGCCAGATGTGGACATTGCTGAGTATAACCCCCCCCCAAAAAAAAGTGGCCTTTAAGCCAGGAAAGCAGACCTCTTTACTGCTGGTATTTTGTGACACACACAAGCATTTGCAGGGGACAAGGATGTGGCCAGTAAGTACTATGTGGCCCCAGCAGCAGCCACAAAAACAAGAATTTTTACTATTACTTGGGTAAGTCAGTAAGCAGAAACTTTAAGATTTAAAAATATACAGTCCACCTCCCCCACCCCCAATATAATGACTATCTAGTATCTGGTAGTCTCAGCAGAACTTATTCAAGACCTGAGGCCAGAGCAATAGCACTGCAGGGAGGGTGTTTGCCTTACTCACGACCAACCTGGGTTCGATCCCGGCATCCCATATGGTCCCCCCAGCACCACCAGGAGTAATTCCTGAGCGAAGAGCCAGGAGAAACGCCTGAGCATTGCTGGTGTGACAAACCAAAAAAAATAATAATAATAATAATAATAATAATATTCAAGACCTAGTCTCTGTTCTTCCAGGAGAGGTTGGGATTTTCGGCCACAACCAGAAACGCCAGCTAGCAGTCTGCCCAGAACCACATTTGTACGCTCTACCTGATTCAGCATACCAGTGATTCCAATACCAATGCACCCGGAATTAAATGAATTCTGGCGCTGGAGAAATAGTGAGGAGAGCACCTTCCTGTACACCACCACCTGGCTTTGACCCCCCCACGCTCTATGCGGTCCTGAAGTATCTCCAGGAGTGATCCCTGAGCACAGCACCAAGCAAAATACCACACCAGTGAGCACTGCTGAATGTGTCCCCAAAAACGACAGATGAGCTTCAAGTGAAGTTAGGGGCTGGAACAACAGTACAACAGGGAGTGTTTGCCTTGCATGCGGCTCATCCAGGGTTTGATCTCTGATATCGCATATGTTCCCCAAGAACCGGGGCGGAGCGATAGCCCAGCGGGTAGGGCGCTTTGCCTTGCACGGCCGGCCTGTGCCGGCCCGGGTTCGATCCCCGGCATCCCATATGGTCCCCGAGCACCGCCAGGAGTAATTCCTGAGTGCAGAGCCAGGAGTAACCCCTGAGCATTGCCGGGTGTGACCCAAAAGCAAAAAAAAAAAAGAACCACCAGGAGTTAAACCTGAGGGCAGAGCCAGGAGTAATCCCTGAGCACTGCCAGATGTGACTCCTTTCCCAAATCCCCTAAAATGTCAAGTGAGGTTAGTTTAGTTCAAAGTTCAAGTTGAGGGGCTGAAGCAACAGTATAATGGGTAGGACACTTGCCTTGCATGTAGCCAACCACCCCATAAGGTGTCCTGAGCCTTGCAGAAATTATTCCTGAGTGAAGACCCAGGAGTAAGTTGTGGGCACTGGCAGATGTGGCCCCCTATTGGATGATGGGGCCTAGCTAGCTTAGGATCTTTGCTGTTTAATCTATTTACAGTTTAAGCCATTTACATGTCCTTAAGCCAGGGTTCATGCTAATAAGATCTCTCTTCTGTGTAAACACTGATGAAGGGTGTGGCAGTTACAAGAGTAATTTTGGCTCTGAATTAACTTCTGAAATATTATTATAATCTCTACTATGATTTCAATGGTATCTAGATTGGGCACAATTCCTCCTAATACCCACTGGTCCCAGCACAGGACAGTTAGAATTTACCAGGAGATCACCATCCTAGGTGCGCTGAAACTACCTTTTAAGACTAAAGGAAGGATCATACTAGTTTGCCCTCCAGCAGGTGAGCATGACCTTTTCAGTAAACAGAGGACAAGACATTCAGAATCACCTTGGTGCAGAATATAAATAAAAAGGACCTTGTGGGTAACATCTAGAGTGTATGAAACCTATGAAATTATGATGTGTTTCTCCCCCATGAATATATATCCATTGAGATGTATCTCTTTATACAGCTCTCTCTCTCTCTCTCTCTCTCCTCTCTCTCTCTCTCTCTCTCTCTCTCTCTCTCTCTCTCTCTCTCTCTCTCTCCTTTCTCTCTCCCCCTCCCCAGTGTCTTAACATAAGAGATAATCTCAGAGAAAGGGACTAGTCCCTGGCATAATCATATGTTTAGACCTGAAACAAGTGTGGCACCTCTCTACATCTACATCTAGAAGTTGATCTTTGTTGAGGCTACCCTCCCTGATGATAGAATTACTTCTGGATATATGAGGGGACTGACTTAAAGTACACCCATCCACTTTGGTGGGAGACTTCGGCCAGAGTGTATGGTCGGAGTTCTGTCCAAGAGCTAGAGGTCTGGGGAATCCCATTATCTTGAATTGTAGTGGCGGAGCTTGAGCTTGTTCTATTATCGATAAGTAGTAAAAGACTTTTGGAACTGTGTTGACTTATGAGTTTTCATCCATTCCCCCGGCCTCGGAGGTAGAAAGGAACTTCGTTTCCTGATATTGTTGAGACCCCAGCAGCTCCCGACACCCCACCCCAAAAATATTTCAAGTTGAGTCCTATTATATTTGAGCAATATAGCTTTTAAAGCCAGTTTTTCTTTTTCTTTTTTTTGGGGGGTAGGGGGTGCTGGTCACGCCTGGTGATGCTCAGGAATGATGTGGAATGATGGGGACTGACCTGGGTCAGTGCATGCAAGGCTCACTCCCTGCTGTGCTATCCCTCTGCCCCCCCACACTTAAAAAAATTGTTTTTTCCTTTTTTGGGTCACACTCAATGATGCTCAGAAGTTACTCCTGGCTCTGCACTCAGGAATTACTCCTGGCGGTGCCCAGCGGACCATATGAGATGCTGGGGATAGAACCCAGGTTGGCTGCTTGCAAAGCAAATGCCCTACCCACTGTGCTATAGTTCCAGCCCCTAGAAAATTGACTCTTCAAAATAACAAAATAAGACAGAACAGCCCAGCTCCACAACTAATCTCCAAAAGGACCAAGTTGCTAAATAGTTTCTGGTGGACCAGGAGGGAGGAAGAGGGGAGGGCAGACCCCACCTGCTGCACAGCCGGCTCAGTAGTTCCCACCACACCCAACAACCCGTCAGTAGAAATAATCTTTGCAACATACCAAGACACCCAATCTCTGCAGCACCAAAGCTCCTGGAGTGCACGGCTGCATTCGTGGCCACAGGACACGTCCAAATTTCACAGCACTGACAGCCCAACAGGAGCACAGACAATTTTATGGGAAAGTTGCCCAGAAGCCACCAGCTCAAGTATGAAAATAATAAAAAAATAACACAGAAGGCTCAACTCCTACCAACCGGCTCAGTAAATCCTTAATTACTTTAGTAATAGCACTGTGCACCCGCCTCTGAGCAGCACATGCTCAGGTGTGCTGAGCATATGATCAGCACCAGCTGTAATCCCTGAGCACAGAGCCAGGAGTAATCCCCTGAGCACAGCTGATCAAGCTAGTGGAGCCAATCATGTCCCAGAATACACTACAGTCCACAATGTGTAGGAAAGGGAAATGAGAAGGAGAGAGAGAAAGAAAAGAAAGGAGATACAGAACCTGCCATGGAGGCAGGCTGGGGGAAGGGGGAGGGAGGTGGGGACACTGGTGATGGGAGATGGGCACGGGTGGAGGGATGGGTGCTGGAGCACTGTAGAACCAAAACTCAAACATGAGCATCTTGTAGTTGTATATCTAACGGTTGCAAGAGTATGCTACCTGCACGGCAGAGCCTGGCAAGCTACCCGTGTTGTATTTGATATGCCAAATACCAGTAACAATTATAGACCTCATTCCAGAATGGATTGAGGCTCTTTTATGTTCCTGGAGCAAGTAGATGCCCTTTGGCTCTACTAGCATGAGACAGGACATATGGAGATGTTACTGGGGCCCGCTCGAGCAAATCGATGAACAACGGGGGAAGACAGTGACAGTGATACAAATTTACTTTTATTGGTTTTTTTAATAGTTCATTCCATTTTTTTTTTTTTTTTTTTTTTTTTTTTTGCTTTTTGGGTCACACCGGGCGACACTCAGGGGTTACTTCTGGCTCTGCACTCAGGAATCACTCCTGGCAGTGCTCAGGGACCATATGGGATGCCGGGGATCGAACCCCGGCCGGCACAGGCCAGCGCGTGCAAGGCAAATGCCCTACCTGCTGGGCTATAGCTCCAGCCCCTCATTTGCCATTTTGTCCTAGAAAGCAATATGAAGTAAATTTGTGCTTGCTAAGGGGGACAGGCTTGGGGATAAGTGGGAAGCGGGGAACAACGGCAGCGGCAAGGTGACAGTGACAGGGAATCAGTGCTGGAACACTGAATGCTGGAATTAGTGCATATGGACAACTTTGCCAACAACAGGCGTTGTAATGAAAATCACTGTATCACTGTCTTCCCGTTCATCATCGATTTGCTCGAGTGGGCACCAGTAACATCTCCATGTGACCTGTTTCATGCAAGTAGAGCCCAAGGGCACCTGCTTGCTCCAGGAACATAAAGAGCCTCAAACCATTCCATCAGGTCATGGGAATGAGGTCTATAATTGTTACTGGTATCTGGCATATCAAATATGACACGGGTAGCTTGCCAGGCTCTGCCATGCGGGTAGCATACTCTTGTAGTCATCTCAAAAATCCAGCATTTATTGATGAACCAGGCTGTGATAGGCTGGTCTGCTGGGTGGAGTTCTGACGAGGGAAGTCCGGATGTGGAAAATGGAGGTCCTCATGGAGAGGGGTGTTGTCTGGCTTGTTGTGAGGCTCTGCTGGGGTGGCGGGCCAGGGCTAGAACCTGCCATCCCTCCCGGGCACCTCATGAGCGGCTGGGCACAGTGAGAGCCAGTAGCAGCTCTGCCCCATGTTTTATTATTAATAAAAATAATAACACAATTTTGGGGGGAGGCTTTTGGGTCACACCAGACGATGCTCAGGGGGTTACTCCCTGCCTCTGCACTCAAGAATTATCAGATGGTGCTCAGACGATCATATGAGATGCGCGGGGATCAAACCTGAATTAGCTACGTGCAAGGCAAATGCCCTACCCACTGTCCTATTGCTCCAGGCGCTGAAATAAAATTTTAATTAAATACATTGAAACTGAAAAAATACAACAAATGAAATATATCCGCAATTTTTTATTTTAGTTTTATGAGAAACTGCTTATGGGCGAATGCAGATGTGCTTAAGAATCATTAGAATCTTCTGAGTTCATCTGTCCTTGTCTAAGTAAAGCATTCCATCTACACTTTGAGAAAAAAACCAAACTATTAATATTCATGAGAGACTACATGCACAATATAAAGTTCACTTCAAAAATGTACATATTTTCTAGAAAGCTTGAAGAGGCTTCCTGGGGCTGGGGAGATAGTACTGAGGCTGGCGCTGCACACAGATAATCCACTCAACCAGAGCCCTCCATGCACTTCGGCATCACCCCCAAGAGTGACTCCCTGCGTGCAGAGCCAGAAGTAAGCCAGAAGCACCACTGGGTGTGTCTCAAAACAAACAAAAAAACGAAACAAAAAGTTCATAAAAAGGTTCCCTAAATTCACCACTCACAGACTTCATGAGGGCATCCTTAAAAAGCACTTGTAACTGAAGTAACAGTCTAAGACTGTTATTCAACTACAATTTACAGAACATTTTAGTGACTTAGACTGTATATTCTAAAAATCTCTTTCTCAATACAGCTTAATTCCTTCACCAAAAAAGTGTTACGGTTAAGTAACCTAGTTGCCTCTCCACAGTCTAATAAACACCCAGGGCCCGCTGCCTGAAGCTGCTGTCTTGGCTGCCTCCTTCATCTCCTAATCACCAGGCTACACTATTTTTGCTAAATAACAAAAAGGGCTGAGCATAGTACAGCAGGGAGGGTGTTTGCCTTGCACATGGCTAACCCAGGATCAATCCCGGCATCCCATATGGTTCCCCAAGCACCGCCAGGAGTAATTCCTGAGTGCAGATCCAGGAGTAACCCGAGCATTGCCAGATGTGTGCCCGGGAAAAAAAAAACCCACTGAGCGCGGGTCAGCGAGACCATCAGGTAGGCACTTCCCAGGCACCCGGAGGTACACCCTAAATAGCATGCCTTGAAAAATGGAGTATTTATAAACTCTAAATATCTGCAGGGCTAGCCACAATGCATAAAACAAGAGGGGGAGAGAGATGCAGAGACAGAGAGAGAGACAGAGAGAGAAAAGAGAGGAAACTGGGGTACCTGCTATTGAGGCAGCCTGGGGTGGGTGGGAGGGTGGGGTACATTGGTGGTGGAAATGGGGCACTGGTGGAGGGATGGGTGCTGGAATACTGTATTACCAAGAACCAATTATGAACACCTTTGTAATTGTATGTTTCACGGTGGTATAATAAAAAAATTTAAAAAAAAAAGAAAAGAAAAATGGAGTATTTTTGCCACTGCTCAGTGCCCAAGCAAGGCTGGGAGCAGCATCTGAAATGAAAATGTGAGTAATGACATTATTTGTCTTTAGAACTTAAAGACTATGGTCTAGTGCCCTGAGATGTATTAGCATAAAACAATCAAAGAATAGAACCAAGAGGTGAGTATAAAGCTAGTGTGTTGGGCATCACTTGTCTTCCCATTGTCCATCAATTTCCTCGAGCGGGGCGCCAGTAATGTCTCCATTTGTCCTTGTCTCCATTCGTCCTTGGTGTGTGCTAGTGTAGCCCAAGGGCATCTGCTCACCCCAGGAACACAAAGAGCCTCAGACCATTTGTTCAGGTCAGAGAAATAAGGTCTATAATTGTTACTGTTTTTGGCATATTGAGTATGACACAGGTAGCTTGCCAGGCTCTGCCGTGTGTTGGGCATAGTTGGCTAAAATTAAGCCAGAGTGGAGAGTCTGGAGAGTTTAAAGACAGCATAATGGGGACAGAGACAATACAGGAAATAAGGTGCCTGCCTTACATGACTCTGGATCAAGCCCCAGCACGACATATGGTCCCCCAGCACACTTTTTGGGTGTGTTCCAAAAATCGAAATTAGTAAATTTTGATTTCCTAAAATTGATTTAAATCAATTTAATTTTAGTAATCAAATTACTATCAATATCAGGAATAAAATTAAAATCAATTTTAATTTTAGTAAATCAAACTAAAAAATTTGATTTACTAAAATTAAGATTTACTAATCTTGTTACTAAGGAAACCAGAGGATTGGGAGAGAGGTCAGGGGGTTAAGTAAGGCATGTGCCTTGCACGCGGTGAATTTGTCTGAGCCCTGGTACCACATGGTCCTCAGAATCACAGAATCACAGGGTGCAGCTCTGGAGGCCCGAGCACCTGGCACTCCCCTTCTGCAATCAGCCACGTTAGAGCTTCACAATCTATTTCTCAGGCCGGAGCTACAGTACAGAAGGTAGGGCACTTGCCTTGCACATGGTCAATTACACCCCGTAAGATCCTCCAAGCTGCCAGGAGTGAACTCTGAGCACAAAGCCAGGAGTAAGCCTTGAGCACCACCAGGTATGGCCCCCAAAACAAATCTATTTCCAATACAGCTATCCTTACATTGTTTAAAATAATGGTTTTCCTTCTAAAAGTGACCACCAGGAGCTGGAGCCGGAGGCGTTTGCCTTGCACACAGCTGACAGGGGGTTCAATCCCCAGCATTCCATATGGTCCCCCAAGTACTGCCAGGAGTAATTTCTGAGCGAAAGAGGCAGGAGTAACCCCTGAGCACCCCCAGGTGTGACCCAAAAAGCGATAGATTGGATGGAGGGAAAGGAGGGGAGGGAGGGGAGAGGAGGGATGGGATGGATGGAGGGGAGGGAGGGAGGGAGGGAGGGAGGGAGGGAGGGATGGATGGATGGGATGGATGGATGGATGGATGTGACTACCAGCAGCTAAGCTCCACCCAGCAGAAGAACTGATCACAAGCCCAGCTTGTCAGAGTCCCACCCTGCAGCAGTCTTTTTCAAGCCCAGCCAGGTATGCCTGATCCAGAGACTCGCATAAACGGGGTAGAGCTGCTACCGGCTCTCCCTGTACCCAGCTGATCACGCGGCGCACGGGAGGAAAAGCGGGTTCTAGCCCTGGCCTGCCATCCCAGCGAAGCCTCGTGAAAAGCCAGAGGAACCCCTACACCATGAGAGCCGATCTCTCCCCCATTGTGGTTCATCAATAAATGCACGAGATGAGAGGCAACTACAAGAGTATCCATCCCACTTGCACAGCAGAGCATGGCAAGCTACCCGTGTCGTATTTGATATGCCAAATACCAGTAACAATTATAGACCTCATTCCCATGACCTGATGGAATGGTTTGAGGCTCTTTATGTTCCTGGAGCAAGCAGATGCCCTTGGGCTACACTAGCATGTAACAGGACATATGGAGATGTTATGAGTGCCCGCTCAAGCAAATCGATGAACAATGGGAAGACAAGTGATACAAGTGATACAGGTGACTACCAGAAAAACATGAACCTCATTTCCAATTAAAATTAGTTTCTGGGGTCGAGCAATAGCACAGCAAGGGAGGGCGTTTGCCTTTGCACATGGGCAACCTGGGTACAATCCCGGCATCCCATACTATCCCTCAGCACCGCCAGGAGTGATTCCTGAGTGCAGAGCCAGGAGTAACCCCTGAGCATTGCCGAGTGTGACACAAAAAGCAAAAAATAGTAATAATAATAAAATAAAATTAGGTTCAAGTTATACATAAACAAAACTGTATTAGGATTTTCAAAAATATCTAGACTGATTCATTGATCCAGCAGTGAGTTATTTTTTATCATGAATTTCTAAGTTATAAAACATACTATCATTTTCATTGTTAACTATCAAGTGACCCTCAAAAAGCTTACCTTCCTGCTCGTTCTCTACTTAGTCCAATGAATTCCCCAGGGGTCAACTTCTTAGAACTCTAAAGAACTTTTCACTTACTTGCTGCCAAGTCAGCTTCAACCTTTCATACTGCTCCTTCCCATCTTCTGAGCAATCACAGCAGGTAAACCTAAAAAGTTATACGCCCTTAAGGTAACTGAGCTGCTCCCTCAGCTGACCTAGGAGAAAAACAAAAAACAGCACATCACAGGTTTATCCACACCAGCAGTAACTCAGCGTATCCTGACACTTTGTTTCCCATGCTGTTTTTCCTTTTGCCCGGTTTGCCCAGTCACCCCATTTTCACACAAGAGAAGGGAGAGATTTTTTATTCTGAAAGCATCACTGGTCATTCCCTAACTATTTTTTTTTCATTCCCTAACTGTTAGGACAAAGATTAGAAAATACTGAATTTTCCAACTAGTCACATTTCTCATTCCTACACTTTTAGGAACAGTCTTTCAAAAAGAAAAATCCAATCTCCCACGATGGGCCACACACTGGGATCAGAACTGGGAACACATGTGGCTGAACGGCAGATAGCGTGTTTGTCTTGTTCGGTCCCTGGCATCCTCTATGGTTCCCTGAGCCCCTCAGCGGATAGGAGTGATCCCCACGTGCAGAGCCAGGAGTAAGACCTGAGTACCTCCAGGTGTGACCCAAAACCCAAAAGAAAGAACTGTACACAAAACACAATGCCCAAGACAGACCGTGCCTGTTCTCAGCAGATTACAAACGCTACGCAGCTCACCAATTTGGAGAATGCAAGAAACACTAGTAGTGTTTCCTCCTCAGAGTACTGGAAGCATCAAGAACTGCTGAATTATTTGGGTCTACCTCCTAAGAATGACTTTGTCTCCAGAAACAGGGCTTATCGTCAGTGTTTTACTTCTTAGGTAAATACCGAGTACTGGGAGAACACAGTCACCTGAATGGAACGTGCTGTGCAGCACAAAGCAAGCTGATGACTTGGGGTGGGCCTCAGCGGTAAAAGCCAAGCTCTCAAGTCTTGGTACTGAAAGTAAATCAAGGATGCCCGCCCCATAGTACGAGAGCTAGAAGTGGGAGGTCTACGGGGACTGGACAAATGACTGGGTTCAGGCAGTAGAGAGGTGCTGGGGATGGAGGGCGGGCGGGATGTTTTGGAGGCCGGAGAGAGCAAATCCAAGAAGTGAAATATTCAAAGTCCCTACAGAGAATGGACTGGAGGTGGGGTGAGATCAAGTTCACCCTAACTGCAAAAGTTGTTTCTAGGGGGTAAAAGGATACCAAGGGCGGAGGGATAAAGCGAGTCCTTGTCCCTATCACCAAGGGCAACTTCAACGTGTTCTCTGAGGTAGGGGGAAATCACCAAGACTTTCCAGAAAGCTCAGAAAGCGGCGATCCAGCTAACAGGTTGTACATTCCAGTTTTGTTTTTCTGTGAGAACGTCACTAATCACTAACGTATCTTAAAAAAGCGATTCCATCCAACCAGAGATGGACCTGTTCCACCACGCGCACCAATCTGACCCACTCACAAATGCCATTACATAAGGCATTCCTTGATAAAATATGTCCATAGGATTCTCTGCCCAGCTGAAAAGTTCTGTTTTGGTCAGAGTGGGGCTGGCTGGCAAACCCCATCCCTTGACAGCGGCAGGCAGTGGACAGACGGACCGAATCAGGAGAGCCGACGTGGGTGCACAACTCTCAGAGCAACACTGAGAACAGGAAGGAAGAAAACAAGAATGACCCCAAAAGGGCACACGGTATTTCTAAGCTGCGATTTCTGATCCGACATCAACATCCAATCTCAGTTACGTATCATTAGAGGGATTTCTATATGCCACAATGATTGTCCTACTAGTTTGCTTCTTTAATTTAGCCCACACCCATCACATGTTATTAGAGAAACGTGGCTAAGTCTTTAACACGATTTCCAATTTTCTAATTTTTATTGGGTTACCAATTGAGAACATTCATTTAACAGTGTGGCAGGCTGACAGTAATTCCTATCAGTACGTATGTGTCTGATATAAACTGGTAATCCGCTAAACTAACATGATTATCTTTGATTAAGGTCTCTTTTACATTCGTGTTTCTTTCACAAGTTAGAAAGACACATCAAAGGAATCGAGAAGCTCCTTACTGGCTGGAATCCATTTCTGGCACTTGTCACAGAAGTAAGACAGCTGGTCCTCCAGCCACGACACGTCGCCTTCGCTGTTGAGGGAGTCCCCGCTCTGATCGTGAGATAAGTCCCCGGAGGCCTGGTCTTCCGACTCGACGATCAGGAGCGTCTCCCCCCTCCACCTCGCCCTCCTCCAGGCCCTCGGAGGTAGATGTTCTGGTGGCGTCATCATCGTGCCGACTTATCAGACTGCTCAGATGGATGTTACTATCCATCCCTTCCTTCTCACAGGCTGGAAGTGCTTCTCAGTAATAACCCTAAGGGCTGGCCGAGAAGCTAAAGCTGCTAATAGGCCAGGATCTCAGAAGCAGAAACTCTTCAGAATCTCTGCTCCCTTCTTTACTCCGCACCCAGAGCTTCCTTCCACAGCCACAACTGAAAATATACGGTTCATCATTCACTCTCTCCACCTCTCTTTTATGATCAGTTCAAATGGACAGGGTGTCAAATAAAGGCTGGAGTCTACCTCACTCAATTACTCTCCATCAACACACTCAGACACAAACACACTTGGCACCACCCTTCCAACGGCGTTTCTTGCTCATTTCAAGTCATGTTTTTTGTGATCCTTTTGTCAGTGACATCTTCTCCCTTTCCGCTTCGAGCTGTTCAGTTAAAGTGATCTGTTCTCTCAGTTGACGAATATTTTCTTTTTTCCGATTCTGTCTCTCAATGTCTCTGATCACGCCGTAATGAAGTCTCTAAAAATGTAAAAAAAACCAGATTTCAGTAAAGCCCTGAACAGACGGCTCCCTCTTGTACCATGCAATCCAAAACCAACAGTGTTACCAAGGATCACGGAAAACTTCAAGATTTCAAATTTCCAATGACTGTTTTAATTCGATATAAATGTAAAACATAAAGAAACCATCAAGTTAATCTAGTAGTACTGTTATCACTGAAATGAATTCTTGCCCTATTTTTTAAGAAATTCTTGAACATTTAGTATAGCAGAGAGTTCTTAACCTGGCAGCCACAGGTATATTGGTATATATAAAAGACACACAACTCAAACATATAAAGGTAATAAGTCATGAAGAAATTAATTTTAAGACTTTTTGTTGTTGTTTTGGGCCAGACTGGCGGTGCTCAGGGATCACTTCATTGAATCCGGAGTCAGCTGAACGCAGGGCAGATGCCTGACCCACTGCGCTATCACTCTGGGCCTTAATTGTTTTTAAGTTACATAAACTACAGATTAAGAAAGGGTTTGAGGGCTAGAGAGACAGTACAGTAGATAAGTGCTTGATTTGCACTTGGCTGAACCAGGTTCAATCCCCACCTCCCTACAGTGCCCTGGGCCCTACAAAGAGTAATCCCTGAGTACAGAGCCAGGAATAAGCCCTGAGCACCACTGGGAGTGATGCATCTGTGTGCAAGCCACGCACATGCACACACACACACACAGCTAGGATATCAGACAATAGTGGAGGGAAGACATAGTCCAGGATGTGGGAATAGAACCCAGGTCAGCTACACGCAAAGCAAATGCCCCTATTCACTGTACTATCTCTCTGGCCCCATCACATATTAAAAATTCACCCCAAGTACCTGCTTCCACCTACACTTAGAACTTCACTTGTTATTATGGGGGGAGTGAGAAATTTCTGAGTCCTGGGACTGAAAACTGAAAACCAACTTTCTTGAATCCTGAGCACCTGGCAAGAGTCCAAGGTCAGAAACGAAAGTGTGAGGCCTATGCAGTTCTGCGGGCTGAGCGCATGCCTCTGCATGCAGGGGCCCGGATTAGACCCTCTGCACTGCAAGGTCCCCAGGCACAGATTCAGGAAGAGCCCTGAGCACCCCCAGTTGTGTGTGTGTGTGTGTGTGGCCAAAACAAAAAAACATCCAAAACAAACAAGAAGCAATGAAAGACATGAAGGTGCTCAACCCTTCTTCATTTTCCCCGTTTCTCCTGTCCTTTGCTCCTTCCACCAGGCCTGTGGTTTGCATCACAGGTCCCCAAGTGTAGGAAAACTTAACACCAATCTTTGCTCAGTGGTAATAATGCCAGTACAGGGCCCCGTATGTAGAGAAGTACCAGCTGGAAGGTGTAAAAAGGCTAAAAATGCTGAATCAGGATATTCTTATGTGGCCCACGCCACATCTGGACTGTTCCCTCCACATCTGGAGATCCACCCTCCCTCTCTCACATCTCACCAAGTGGCTTAGGTTTTTACACATTTGCTACCTTCCTCCAAGGTTCAAGGCCTATCATTATCACCTCAAATATCCTATTTTTTTGGTTTTATTTTGGGCCATAAAAATAAAAAACCCAGTGGAAGTCAGGTTTGCTCTTGGCTTGGGGCTCAGGGATCACTCCTGGCAAGTTCAGGGGACCATACAGGGTGCTGGGACTGAACCTGGGCCAGCCATGTGCAAGGCCCTACCTAGGCCTTGTGCTGCACTCCCTAGCCAGCCCCTCAAACACCCTTCTTAGAAGCTCAACCTCTACCTTGCCAATCACATTCAGTAAGACCACGTCACTGTTCCAACGGACACCTACAAGTCGCAGATACTTAGTACTGTTTACTGAGTCCGATGAAGTCTAAAGAGTGCACAGAGTTTAATACAGATGGGTTGTAGACAGTCTCGAGATGATCAGAAACAACAGCAATTACATCTTGCTTTCTTGAATCTTCCAACACACTCAAGATGTTGTGCATTTGTCCTACTTTCTCCTGCTGGAAATACAGTCCATCATCAATGACCAGATAGAAAATAAATACAAACGGGCCAGAAAGAACGTGCAGAGGGTCCAGCGCTTGGGTTACAGGACCTGGCTCAACCCAGCACCCCACATGCTTTCTCCAGGGACTGCACTTGGGCACCACTGGGTCTGAGTCAAAATATCAAAAAATATGGTAAAGTAGAGGTTGGAGAAATAGCGGGGCCCTTGCCTTGCACATAACTGACGGGGCTCAATTGCTGTAACCCCCCTATAGCCACCAGGAGTAATCCCTGTGTGGACTGCCTGAGCACTACCTGGGTGTGGTCCTCCAACACCCCCCAAATTAATAATTTAAAAAAAAAAAAACATGTTTCTGGCCTAGCTTTCAAATACATCAATCTTTCTGTCTACTCTTCCATTCTCATAAAATCCCTCGGATGGCCTTCCTTTCCCCCGTTTTTTGGGTCACACCCAGCGATGTTCAGGGGTTACTCCTGGCTCTGCACTCAGGAATGACTCCTGATGGTGATCGGGGGACCACATGGGATGCCGAGGATCAAACGGGGGTCAGCTGCGTGCAAGGCAATCGCCCTGCCCACTGTGCTACCGCTCCCGCCCGGGATGGCCTTGTAAGACAGACCCAAACCAGAGAGCCATTCTCGGGACATTCTGACACTAGGGTGGAGGCCAGTCTGTCACACTGTAAAAACCTCCCCAGAAAACAAGTCCTGCAGGTAGTTTCACAACCAAAATCCCAGCCCTACCCCCCAACTCTTTAAAACTCCCAGCCCTGGGCCAGAAGAGCACGTACAGCGGGTATCTGCCCGCACAGGGCCAGGCCCAGGCTCGATCCCCAGCACCACATACAACCTCAAGTCCTCCCAGGAGTAAGCCCTGAGTCCTACTGGGTGTGACACAAAACAAAATTAAATGAAACTAACAAAACCCCAGCCTTCAGTGTCCTAGCGGCTACATCTAGCACATGATTCTCCATTTCCTCTCCATGTTTCTCTGGATCACATATTTTTCATGTCCTTCTTAGGCCTCTATTCCAAGAGTTACCTCCTTATAGTCAGGGGCTTAATTCCCAACTCCAATCTCTTCCCTGTCCTTCCCACTGTCAAAAAAGCACTTCCACTGATACCTAGATTCCCTTTGACCCTACATAATAAAAGAGGACAGGGAAGGCAAGCAGGGATCAGGGGCCTCTGGCACACAGGCGGTGCCGAATGTAGTACAGATATAGGTATATAAAGAGCCAAACGCACTGCACATGAGACCCACGCTACAATAACAAACTTAACAACGTGTCAAGGAGGCAGTCTGGGGAGGGCAGATTAGCGCAGATAAGCGGACACTAGCTTTGGGGCTGGTCCCGGAACAGCGTATGCCTGAACCCCAACGATGAATATTAATAAGTAACGGTGCTTCATACAGAAACTGTTTCAAGGATGGTGGCCAGTCAACCTTCCCTTGTCAAAATTCCCACACCACACATCTTCCAACGACCTCATGTTTCATCGCTCTCACAGCTCCCCGTCCACAGAAACGCCTGCTCGCTCCCGATCCCACCAGTCCACGAGTTCCCCTGCGGCCAGCCCAGGCTCTGGCCCGCGGCGTGGCCCTTTCTCACACGCTGGCTCATCTGCGATGCAGGAGAGGAAGCGCCTCCGTAGTGTCTGGCACGGCACAACTCCAACAGAGGATTACCCACGCAGTTTCGGGAGTCGCAGATACTTATGGAAACAAAGGCACGAGGAAAGAAAGCCGGGGCCGGTCCTTCAAGCATTCCCCGAACCACAGCCAACCGTTCCTTAAAACAGCAAGAAAGGGGCTTCGGCAGGGTGCACGCCAGAAGCCCCGATCCCCGGCAGCACTGAAAAAGCACAAGTTTATTCCCAAATTACCTTGCTCAAGGCGCGAGGGCGGCGCCGGGGAATCTTGCTCCTGAAACAAAAACCTGCTCACGCCTGACTCCGAGCGGGCGGCTCGGTCCTGGCCCGGGAGTGCGCGGAAGCCCGAGCAGGACCCCGGGACCCCCTTGCCCTCCCCTCCTCGACTTTCCAGCCGCCCCGGGGAGGCGCTGCAAGACCCGCGGGGCTGCAGGAGGTGCAGTCGCCGGCCTCCCCCGCTGCCGGCCAATCGGGGGTTCCCAGGGCCCCGGGAAGCACTGCCCAAAGCCACGGGGCAGAAGGCGCGGGAGTGGCGGGGCAGGAGCGAGGGACAGGCGACACGGAGCGGGGGTCCCACGCGGTGCCACAGCCCCAGGCCGCCGCGCGCGGGGCCGGAAGAAACGATCACGTGACACCGACCTGGTGGTCCAGCCGCTGCTTCAGATGCACGCCGGCCACCGTGGCCGTGGTCAGCAGCACCGAGAGGCCCAGCACCACCTTCGAGCTCCTCGACATCCCCCGCGCTGGGCCCGGGGCCGCCGCCGCGCGCGCCGCCTTCCGCACGGGCCAGGCTCGACCCCCTCGAGCGCAGAGCCCGGGCCGCGGTGTGGACGCCCGCCGTGCCAGGCGCGAGCAATCGAGAGCCGAGACGCGCTTTTAAAGCTGTGTGCGGACTGGTGACTGAGTTGGGGGTCCTCGAGGTCGGGGGGCTCTGTTCAGACTGAGCGGTCACCTAGACAGGACAGCGCCAGTACGGAGCGCCTAGGCCCAGAGCTGCCCCCAGGCGTCCTGCCGGGATGTTGGGTTCTCGTTCCAGCGTGGTCCCCCCAACGCTCAGTCTCAACGTCGTCTGTTCTTTTTGGGGGACAGTTTCCTTTCGCTGATCCGTGAGCTCACGGATTTAGTCTTTGCCCTCTGTCATTCTGCTGTCAGCCCTTCTATTTTATTTTTTTTAATTCAACTGCTTTATTCCTGGGTAAACCTGACGGTGCTCAGGCGACCATGCCGAGCCAGCGGTGCGACCTGGGGCCCACTGCATGCAAAGCTTGCGTGTGTTCAGCCCTCTGAGCTACCTCCCGGCCCCAGCTACTTCTTTAACTCAATGGCTTCTCTTTGGGCTTTTCTCGACCATCTCTACTTTGTTAAAGTGCTCTTGGCGCTGATTGCCTGACTCAGCCTTTCCCAGAGGCATCCCTGGGGAAAGGGTGGAATTCCTCAGTGATACTTTGCCGACCTTTCTCCCTCACCACTTCCTTCCGGTCTCTGGCCTGCTGTGCTTTATTACCATCTTCGCTAAACCACTTCCCTTGCTTTCTTAGCAGGGGACGTACCTGGAAAAAAATGGGAAAAATTTTTTTTTTAGGTTCTTATTTGAACTTCTTTTTCCCCCTTGGCTTTTGGGCCACACCCTAGCAAGACTTAGGGTTTACTCCTGGCTCTGCTCTCAGGGATCACTCCTGGCAGTACGTGGGGCCCCTATGGGGGTGCCCAGGTTTGAACCAGGGCCAACCATATGCAAAGCAAGTGCCTGCCTGCTAGACTATCTCTCTGTCCCCATTTGAGCTTGTTCTCATATAAGCTGATTGACCAGGCTTAGGCACGGCTCCTCTCCCTGGGCTCCTGGTAAGAAAAGCACTGATCACCTTGTGGTACTTGTCTTCCTGAGGTCACGCTTACATCTTTAGAACTCAGCTACCCAAGAGAAAGATAAGATTCTGGATACTCCTATGACTAAGACTGTAAATGATAGAATGATATACTGCGATGAAAATAACGGAATGCATCATGCTATGAGTTGTTTTCCAAAAAGGGAAAAGTGAAGGATTTCTGGAATTATAGGCTATCTGACAAAAAACATCAGTGTTGAGATACAATCACTAATCCTTTTTCTCCACTAGAATTTAAAGAAGTTTCTTTCTGTGGAAACAACCAGGGGAGATACTGGTTAGGGCTGTCTTGGTCAGCCTTACCCGAGGGCACCTCATCATTCATCTTTTAGGGTTTCTGTCTGGGGAGTTCAGCTGCGCACAGCCAGGCAGGACCATGCTTCAGCTGGAGTCTCCCTTGGACCTAGCTGACTGCAGGGAGCCCTGCAATGACATGGAGCAGGGAAAGTGTCCCTAAAATCCGACAGGCAAGTGTAGCAAGAGGCCTCCCAATCTCTAGCGTGGAGAGAGAGGGATGTCTTAACCAAGAATGAAATCCTAGCACATACTCAGCTGCAATTGGAGCTCTAAGCCTCCCTGCTTATCACCGCACAGAATGAAGCAAAGGAGGAATTCATCTGAGCTGATGGACAAAAAAACTAAAATGTGGGGCCAGAGCGATAGCACAGTGGGGAGGAGCGTTTGCCTTGCCGCGCGGCTGACCTAGGTTCAATTCCCACCATCCCATATGGTCCCTGGAAAACTGCCAGGCGTAATTCCTGAGTGCCGAGCCAGGAGTAACCCCTGAGCATTACCAGGTGTGACCCTAAAAGAAAAAAAAAAAACCTAAATTAAATGTGAGAAGAACTGCAAGATCTTTTCCAAAATCCCTAAAATTTTCAAAGCAATAATCCTAATGGTATTCACTAAAATTAGGCTCTCTCTCTCTCTCTCTCTATATATATATATATATATATATATATATATATAAAGATATATATCTTTTTTTATAAAAAGATATATATATCTTTTATAAAAACATATATATATCTTTTTTGGAGGGTTACACCATGGTGCTCAGGGGGTTGCTCCTGGCTCCTTGCTCAGGAATCACTTCTGACGGTGCTCGGGGGACCATATAGGATGCCAGGGATGGAACCCGGGTAGGCTGCATGCAAGGCAAATGCCCTATCCGCTGTGCTGTCACTCCAGCCCCTAAAATTAGGCAATCTATGGAAGAGAATTTTAACAAGGATAGATAAGAAAAATCTAAACAGAAATGATTAAAGAGGACAGTGGCTAGGGCTGGAGAGATAGCCTAAAGGCCTGGAACACATGCATGCTTTGGCAAGACTTGGCATGGTCCCTTGAGCACCATCAGCTTTGCCCACAAAGAAAGAATAAAGTAACTGTAAAAAAAAAAAGAAATGGGTAAACTAAACAGCATAGTTTCAGAGTACTAAAAACTAGAGCAGTGAGCTCAAGGAGAAGGGAAGGGGGCTGGAGCGGGAGTGTGGTGGGCACAGTGAGCTCAAGGGAGAAGGGAAGGGGGCTGGAGTGACAGTGTGGTGGGCACAGTGAGCTCAAGGAGAAGGGAAGGGGGCTGGAGTGACAGTGTGGTGGGCACAGTGAGCTCAAGGAGAAGGGAAGGGGGCTGGAGCGGGAGTGTGGTGGTTGTTCGTAGGTCACCCTAAGTGCTACACTGGGCTTGCCTTTGGCTCTTGGCTTAAGGGTTACCTCCAGCAGTGTTAGGGATCAAACAGGGGCCTTTCACAAATAAAGACGCACTTAGCTTATTGAGCTATCTCTCCAAAATTAATACAGTTCTTAATTTCAGTAATTTTGGGGCTGGAGCAATAGTCCAGCCTGTAGGGCATTTGCCTTGCATGGAGCCGACCAGGTTCAATTCCCGGCATCCCGTGCCGGTCCCCAAGCACCGCCAGGAGTAATGCCTGAGTTCAGAGTCAGGAGTAGCCCCTGAGCACTGCTAGGTGTAACCCAAAAAAAAAAAAAATTCAGTAATTTCTCTAAACATCGAGGCCTGACCTTGCTAATCAGCATGCACAGGGTGGCTGGGTGCATCAGAAGACAGAGTATAGCCTTCTGATGCGGTGCAAGAGATTCTTGCCCCTTGATGATAAACAGACTCACCATAAAAGGTTGGAAAACAATACTATTGACAATTGGTAGCAAAAAGTAGAGGATAGTCACATCAGACAAAATTGATTTCAAACTTAAAAACGGTAATAAAAGATAAGGGTGAGCATTACATAATAATGAATAGATAAATAGACAGAGTACTTAACTCTCATTAACATACACCAAATAAAGGGGCATCAAAATTCACAAATAAGCTACTAATAACTGAAACGTGCCCTGTGCATGGTTCTGTCGTGGGAAGGAGTTTAGTGACAATTCAGTTGTGTCACGTCCGCTCAGCCAGCCAGCTCTGCTCAGATGCACTGTGGCTTAGTCCTCACCACTAGCCCGCAGAAAGGCTTCAGGAGCACCCAGCCCTACTCTTTTCCCAAGACTTTGGCAAAAGGGCTCGGATAGAGCATTTTTCTGGGGTAAGAAAAATGTCTCATTTTCTTACCCCCATTTTCTCATTTAATTTCAATCTTACCCCATTGTCTCATTTTCTCTCTCATATGCCACCCGCGAGAGACAGACATGGGGCAGAGCTGCTACTGGCTCTCACTGTGCCCAGCCGCTCATGAGGTGCCCAGGAGGGATGGCAGGTTCCAACCCTGGCCCGCCACCCCAGCAGAGCCTCACAACAAGCCAGACAACCCCACTCCATGAGGACCTCCATTTTCCACATCCAGACTTCCTGCTCGTCAGAACTCCACCCAGAAGACCAGCCTATCACAGCCCGGCTTGTGCGGCCGCTTTGCGGCTGCGCTGGCTCATCAATAAATGCTGGATTTTAAAAATCCATCAATAAATGCTGGATTTTTAGTACAAGAGTATGCTACCCGCACGGCAGAGCCTGGCAAGCTACCCGTGTCATATTTGATATGCCAGATACCAGTAACAATTATATACCTCATTCCCATGACCTGATGGAATAGTTTGAGGCTCTTTATGTTCCTGGAGCAAGCAGGTGCCCTTGGGCTCTACTTGCATGAGACAGGTCATATGGAGATGTTACTGGTGCCCGCTGGAGCAAATCTACGATGAATGGGAAGACAGTGACAGTGATGCTACCCCCGACGGTAGAGCCTGGCAAGCTACCTGTGTCATATCTGGGACACGGGTATTCCTCCCCTGGATTCACTGTCACTGTCTTCCCATTCATCATCGATTTGTTCAAGCGGGCCCCAGTAACATCTCCATATGTCCTGTCTCATACTAGTAGAGCCCAAGGGCATCTGCTTGCTCCAGGAACATAAAGAGCCTCAATCCATTCCGAAATGAGGTCTATAATTGTTACTGGTATCTGGCATATCAAATACGACACGGGTAGCTTGCCAGGCTCTGCCGCAGGTCTCCCTGTATTACTTTGGTGTATATAAGGGGACTGACTTGAGGCCCCTTCGCCTTTTCGCTTTCGGTTTTTGGCTCATGCGGCTTTTGGCTTTTGCTTTTGGCTATTGGCTTTTGGCTTTTGGCTTTTTGCTCTTTGGCCTTTTGCTCCTTCTTCTGGGTAGGACTCGTCTCGGGTGAGATCCCCTCTCTTTGGTGGGAGATTTAGGCTCTTTTGTATGGTCTAAGTTCGACCAGAGCTAGAGTTTGTTCATTATATTGGATTGCTGTGGAAGAGCTTTTATACTATTAAAAGCCTTTTTTGGAACTGCACCAGACTCGTGAGTTCATCTGTTCCCCAGCGTCCTCGGAGGTAGAAGAGAACTTTGGTCCTGACACTGTCAGGGACCCCGGCGCTTTCCCGACAAATAATAATAACAACAACAACAACAATAAAAAGGAAGTTGGAAGAATTGGACTTAAATTATTTCCATGGTTCTTCATTTCCCAAAAGCCAAATATACGTTCTTCCAGGAAACTAGAAACTTCCCAGGACAGATGACAAGCTGGGACACTAAGCAAGTGTCAATGAAAGCGCAGGCAATTAAGGCATCCATGCTCTGTGCCCTATGGGACTCATCAGGCAGTGACTGCAAGCAAGACATCGCCCTGTTCGTGTCAGCAGCCTGAGGTTTGTGTAGGATTTTCTAAGAAACCTTAAAGACAGTTCTTTGCTGTGGACATTCCTATCCATTCTTGTGTTGGCCCTAACCTCAGTTTCCAAACAAGGATATGGGGTGGAAAAGCTTTGGAAAGTCCCAAGGTACAGAAGCCAGGGTCCACATTTTCCATCATGTCCATCCTGACCAAACTGCAGAGCAAGAAGCTTGTGATTGAGACCTTTGCACCAGGCCAGCTTCAAGTTCCTTGGTCGCCAGAAGATTCACACGCCCATGAATCAGGCCTTTACACCATTTAATCGGTTGAGTCTGAAAACATGGTGGCTGAAAACCAGCTGATCCCCAGATGGCTGTGAGTTTGAACAAAATAGTGGCAGGCACTGAACTCTTGAGAACCTCAGAGTTGCCTCTTGAGTCCCTGCTCCCTACCAACTGTTGCCACACCATCCCTATAATTCCTACTTTTTATTTTTTTTTTTTTTTTTTTTTTTTGCTTTTTGGAGTCACACCTGGCAATGCTCAGGGGTTACTCCTGGCTGTGCACTCAGGAATTACTCCTGGTGGTGCTCAGGGGACCATATGGGATGCTGGGGATTGAACACGGGTCGACTACGTGCAAGGCAAATGCCCTACCCGCTGTACTATTGCTCCTGCCCATAATTCCTACTTTTAAATAAAGTCATTGAAGATTGAAATCATTTCAGATTTTGTTTCATATCACAATGCTATAAAGGTAAATTAGTTAT
The DNA here is from genome assembly GCA_021461705.1 of Cryptotis parvus. Taxonomy (NCBI): domain Eukaryota; kingdom Metazoa; phylum Chordata; class Mammalia; order Eulipotyphla; family Soricidae; genus Cryptotis; species Cryptotis parvus. The sequence goes on from JAJIBD010001678.1 coordinate 146,361, forward strand.
AAAAAGACAGCTTGAGGCTGGGATGATAATATATAGAATTAAAATTCTTGTTTTGGGGCCAGAGTGATAGCACAGCAGGTATGGCGTTTGCCTTGCACACAGTCGACCGTATTCGATCCCTGGGTTTGATCCCCATATGGTCAACTGAGCACCGCCAGGAATAATTCCTGAGCAAAGAGCCAGGAGTAACCTCTGAGTGTTGCTGCCTGTGACACCCGAAAAAAAGTTCTTGCCTTATACATGGTTGTTGGATGACAGGCCTAGCTAGCTTGGAAGCTTTGCTGTTTTATCCACTCACAGCTTAATAATCTATTTACATGTTCTTAAGCCAAGGTTCATACTAATAAGATCTCTCTTCTATGAAAACACTGTTGGAGAGAGTGGCAGTTATAGAAGTCACCTTGACTCTGAATGAGTAACTTCTGACTTTTTATTATACATCTACTAAGACTTCTATGTTTTCTAGATTGGGCACAGCTCCTCTTTATACCACTGGACCCAGCGTTGGACAGTTAGAATTTACCAGGAGACCATCACCCTGGCTACGTTGAGACTATCATTTAAGATTATAGAAAGGATCATACTAGTTTGCCCTCAAGCAGGCGAGAGTGTGACCCTTTCAGTATACAGAGAACAAGATATTCAGAATCACCCTGGTGCAGATGATAAATAAGAAGGACCTTGAGGGCACCATCTAGATTACATGAAGCCCATGAAATTAAGATGTATTACCACCCCTCCAGTGTTTTATGTAAGAGATAATCTTGGAAGAAGGGGCTAGTCCTTGGCATAATCATTTGTTTATTCCTGTAGTAGGGTATGGCACCACCCTTCTACATTCTTCTATCTATAAGCTGTTTAGGGTTCTTTGTTGGCAGGACCCTCCCTGAAGTGAGCGTTATTTTTGTGTATATAGGGGACTGACTGGAGGTACTGTCTCTCTCTGGTGGGATCCCCTCTGGTGGGAGACTTGGGTTCTCTTGTATGGTCTAAGTTCTGACCAGAGCTAGAGTTCTTTCATTATATTGGATTGCGGTGGTAGAGCTTTTGTACTATAAAAGCCTTTTTTGGAACTGCACTGGACTTATGAGTTTTCATCTGCTCCCTGGCAGCCTCAGAGGTAGAAGAGAACTGTCCTGATGCAGTTGACCCCAGCGGCTCCCCTACACATGGTCAACTGGGGTTTGACCCCCTGAGCACCACAAGGCAGGATCCCTGAGCATGGTAGGAGCAAGCCCTGAGCACTGCCAGGTGTGTCCCCAAACACTGCCCCTCATAAATGAAACCAAAGAAAGCTGGGAAAAGTTCAAACATTTGGTGACTAACATATCCTTGAACAACTGTTTTAAAAGATAAAAAAAAAATTGAAAATCAAGATTATAACTCTTACCTAAACTCACAAAAATAAAGAGAAAAAAACCCTAATGTATAGAGTCCAAAATCTGAAGGGGCAAATTATGATAGATATCATAGAAATTCAAAGGATCACAAGATACCACTATGAATAATTTTATGTTTCTAAATTGGGGTACCTAAAAAAAAAGGACCTTTTTTTTGGGTGTTTGTATATACCCAGCCATGCTCAGGGATTACTCCTGGCACTGCACTCAGGGAATTACTCCTGGCGGTGCTTGAGGGACCATATGGGATACTGGGGATCAAACCGGGGTCTGCCTGTGCAAGGCAAATGCCCTACCTACTGTATTATCACTCCAGCCCCAGAAAAAATGGAGGCATTTCAAAAACCTGAACAAATTAGTTATAAGCAAGGAAATTGAAGAAGTAATTGAAAGACTTCAAAGTGAAAGTCCAGGTAACACTAATTAATTCATGAGTGACTTCTACCAGTCCTTCAAGGAGAACCTGTTACCGGAGTTACAGTGGATAGGATGCTTGTCTTGCATGTGACTCACCTGGGCTTGATGTCCGGCACCCCATAGGGTTTCCTGAGTCCTGCAAGTGATCCTTAAGCAGAATCAGGAGTGATTCCTGAACATGGAGCCAGGAGTAAGCTCTGAGTATGACTTTGTGTGCCCCCTTTAACCCCCCCAAAAAACTCCTATTACCAGGTTGAGGATGTGTCTCAATGAGGAAAGCACCTTTCATGCAAAAGATTTGATCTCTAGCACTGAAAAGAAACAAACAAGAAACCAGAAAATCTCACCTATTTCCTACATTTTTCAAACTCTTCCAAAAAATAAAGAAATGAGTCTTCTTATTTCTATGAGGTCAATATTATCAAAAACTGTAGATCAATGTCCCTGAATATAGACACACCAAAAAAAAAACCACATCAAATTCTTAGGCAAACTAAAACTAGCAATACATTTAAAAAATCATACAGAGGGGCCGGAGCGATAGCACAGAGGGTAGGGCATTTTCCTTTGCACCACGGCCGACCAGGGTTCGATCCCTGGCATCCCATATGGTCCCCGAGCACCACCAGGAGTGATTACTGAGTGCAGAGCCAGGAGTGACCCTGAGCATTGCTGGGTGTGACCCAAAAAAATAAGCAAAAAAAAAAAAAAAATCACACAGGAACGGAGTGTTGGTACAGTAGATTGGCATTTGTCTTACATGCAGCTGAGCTGGGTTCAATCCCAGCATCCCATTTGGTCCCCAAGCTCTGGCAGGACTAATTCCTAAGTGCACAGTCAGGAGTAACTCATGGGCAAAAGGTCAAAAACAGATAGATAGATAGATAGATAGATAGGTAGGTAGATAGATAGATAGATAGATAGATAGATAGATAGATAGATAGATAGATAGATAGATAGATAGATAGATAGATAGATAGATAGATAGATAGATAGATAGATAGATAGATAGATAGATAGATAGATAGATAGATAGATAGATAGATAGATAGATAGATAGATAGATAGATAGATAAAAAGATTACACATCATGACTACAAGACATTTGTTTTGGAGAAAAACTATGGTTCAACCTATGCTAGGGAATTAATGCAATCACCATATGAACAAACGGAAAACGAAAACTATATAATCCTATCAATAAATGCATGGAAAGCTTTTGACAGGATTCAATACCAGTTTATTTATTTAGTTATTTAATTATTTATGTATTTATTTATTTTTGCTTCTTTTTTGGTCACACCCAGAAATGCTCAGCGGTTTCTCCTAGCTCTGCACTCAGGGAATTACTCCTGGCAGTGCTTGGGGGGACCATATGGGATGCCAGGGATCGACCCAGGCCAGCACAGGCCGGCGTGCAAGGCAAATGCCTTTACCTGCTGGGCTACGCTCTGGCCCCTCAATACCAGTTTATAGTAAAAACTCCCAATAAAATGGAGAGAAAGGACAAACCTAAATGTAGTAAAGAGGGGCCGGAGTGATAGCCCAGCGGGTAGGGCGTTTGCCTTGCACGCGGCTGGCCTGTGCTGGCCTGGGTTTGATCCCTGGCATCCCCATATGGTCCTCCGAGCACCGCCAGGAGTAATTCCTGAGCGCAGAGCCAGGAGAAACCCCTGAGCATTGCCGGGTGTGACCCAAAAAAGCAAAAAACGTAGTAAATAGCATATGAACAAATCCAAAGCAAACAGCATATACAACAAAGACAAACTAAAAGCATTCCTACTGAAATTAGGGCATAAAAACAAGGCTTCCAACTCATCACTACCACTCAGAATAGTATTAGAAGTATTATCCATAGCAATCTGCCAAAGAATTAAAATTCAAATTAGAAAAGAAATTAAACCATTGCATTTTGCATAGGGTATTAAGCACAGGAAATTCTGATGATTCCCCAGAATCTATTAGAAACAAAAATCAATGCAGTTAGGGGCTGGAGTGATAGAACAGAGGGGGATTTGCCTTGCATGTGGTTGATCCAGGTTTTATCCCCAGCATCCCAAATGGTCCCCAAGCACTGCCAGTAATTCCAGGAGTAATTCCTGAGTAAGACATGGGGCAGAGCTGCTACCGGCTCTTCCTGTGCCCAGTCGCTCACAAGACACCCGGGAGGGATGGCAGGTTCTAGCCCTTGCTCACCACCCCAGCACAGCCTTGCAAGAAGCCAGACAACTCCCCACTCCATGAGGGCGCCATTTTCCACATCCGGACTTCCCTCTAGTCAGAATTCCACCCAGCAGAAGAGCTGATCACAGCCTGACCCTCGGTTCATCAATAAATACTGGAGATCAGAGATGACTACAAGAGTAAGCCACCTGCACGGCAGAGCCTGGCAAGCTACCCGTGTCATAATTGATATGCCAAATACCAGTAACAATTATAGACCTCATTCCCATGACCTGATGGAATGGTTTTAGGCTCTTTATGTTCCTGGAGCAAGCAGATGCTCTTGGGCTCTACTAGCATGAGACAGGACATATGGAGATGTTACTGGTGTCCGCTCGAAGCAAATCGATGATGAACAGGAAGACAGTAATACAGTGACAGTGATACAGTGAATTCCTGAGTGCAGAGCCAGGAGTAACCCTGAGCAACACTCAGGTTACTAAAAAAAAAAATCAATACAGTTAAGTGTTGGATCACATTCTACTCTCTAGCCCTGAATTTTTGCATTGCTCATGAAGGATTGTTTTTCTCCTTCCTATAAGCCTTTTTGTATATGTTTAGGCCAAGGGATTTTTTTCTTCTATAAATACAAAAAGATAGTCGGGAAGCTCAGTGGTGTGTTATTTAAGCCCTAAATTATTTGCTCCTGGGTTTCCGTCATGTTTTCCAACTACAAACCTCAGTACCATTTAGATCGATCTTACCCTTATACAGTTCCTCTACAAGGACAACCCCAAATGGCACATAAAAATGCTCTACACCGCTAACCATCAGGGGAGATGCGAATCAGAACAACAGTGAGATATCTCATGCTACAGAGACTGGCACACATCAAAATGTAAGAACAACCAGCGTTGGCAAGGACGTGGGGAGAAAGAGACTCTCATTCATTGTTGGTGGGAATGCCGCTGGTCCAGCCTTCTGGAAAATAATATGACACTTTTTCAAAACACAGAAATTGAGCTTCCATATGACACAGCAGTGCCCATCAAGATACCCTGGGGCCCAAAAACATAATGCAAAGTCATCTGTACGCTTGGTTCATTGTGGCACTATTCACAAAACCAAAAGGTAGAAACAATCCAAATGCCCTAGGACAGATGAGTGACTAAGGAACCTATGATAGATCTACACAATGGAACACTACACAGCTGTTAGGGAAAATGAAGTCATGATCTTTGTTCATCGACAGATGGACATGGACAGTATCATGCTGAATGAAATGACTCTGAGGGTGAGGGACAGACACAGAATAATCCCACTCACTTGTAGGATATAAAAATGAATGGTATGTGAATAATAACCAAACACAAAAAAACAAGGGCCAGAAAGACTGGTCCACGGGAGGAAGCTTGCCACAGATGGTGGGGAGGAGTGCAGTTAGGTCAGAGAAGGGACACTATGACAACGATAGTTTAAATGATCACCCTGGACCAGAGTTGAGTGCTGAAAGGAGATAAAGTGATATGCAAGATACCCATTCAGTAACAGTATTGCAAACTACAGTACCTAAAAGAAAAAAAGGGGGGAGAGAGAGAAAGAAAGAGAGAGAAAGAGGCAGTCAGAGACAGAGAGACAAAGAGAGAAGAAAAGAAAAATATCTACCATAGATACAGCCTGGGGTAGAGGGGTGAGTGGAAGGGACAGATGTTAGAACATTGTATGACTGAAACTCAATCCTGCACAACTTTGTAGTTGTGTATCTCATGGTGATTCAATTAAAAGATAATTAAAAAAGAAACAAAGTTCATCCATGTTGCACAACACACATACCACTACTTCACCTGTGTGTGTATGTTTAATTTTTTTTTCTTCTCAGTGCTTATTTCTCCACCCTCCCCAGCCACAAATTAATTTTTGTTCTGACTGGAGAGATAGTACAGTGGGCAAGGCACTTATCTCATTCTTGACTGACAGGTTCAATTCCCAGCACTGCAAATAATCCTCTGAGCCCTCCCAAAGTGATCCCTGATTACAGCTGGGTGTGGCCCAACAAACCCCCCACTCCAAAATAAAAAGGGAAAGGAAAAATTTCTTTCCAGATTTACAGAGGCATCATTTAACAATAAAAATTGTTCGTCTTTAAGGTGCACAATGTGATAATTTGATTTGACTATGCAGTGTGAAATAATTGATTACTTGACATCCTGTTACTCTTTTGATTTGCTCAAGCGGGCTCCAGTAATGTTTCCATTTGACCCTATCATGTGCCAGTGTAGCCCAATGGCATCTGCTTGCTTCAGAAATACGAAGAGCCTCAAACTGTTCATTCTGGGTCTTGACGAAGAAGTCAGACCATCTTGTGGGTGGGCGGCCACGTGATCTTTTGATGTCCCATGGGATCCAGTCAGTAACGGCTCTAGCTCAGCTTTCGTCTCCAAGTCACATTACATGTCCAGCCCATCTGATTTTTTGATGCCTTGGCAAACGAGACAGCGTCCCTGACTCTGGATAGTTGATGGAGGTCAGAAGTATGGATTCCTTCTCTCACTTGAGTGAGGCGTGATATTCCAAGCATAGCTCTTTTGATTCCTCTTTGGGAGACCCGAATAGCGTTCTCATCCTGCTTTCATAGGACCCAGGTCTCTGAGGGGTATGTTAATGCAGGGAGAATGGTGGAGTGAAAGAGACGTGCCCAGAGCCGAGGTTCTTTTGTCCTTTTAGCTATTTTTTTTGATGTTCTTAAAGGCATTCCATGCCGCTCTCTTCCTCCTGCGCAGCTCAGGTTTTAGATCATTTGTCATGGTGAGTTCTCAACCTAGGTACACATAACTGCTGCATTCAGAGATGTTTGTTCCACTGAGAATGAATGGGGCATCTGGAACTAGTTTGTTTTTCTTGAACATTGTTTTGTTGAGATTCAGCTGTAGACCTATCTTTCCATATTCTCGTTCGAAGTCAGCCAGCATTTTTTGCCTCTTGGTTAATGTTTGGTGTTATTAGAACGATGTTATCAGCAAGCAGAGGTGGTGCAGTTGCTGACCTTCTATATTCACTTCCATTCCTTTCCCCATTCTAATTATAGCATGACATTCTTGAGGGCGGTGCTGAAGAGTTTTGGTGAAATGGTATCACCCTGCCAAGCCCCTCTTTTGAAAGGGGGGCTGTGGTCCCAAAATTCCAAACAGGATCGGACCACCATCTCCTTCGTGCAAAAATTCTACTTCACACAACGGGGGAGAAAAGGATGCAAGGTTTAAGAGGAGAACTCCCAGAATGACCACCAACTGGGAACTCTTTGGCACCATTGCAGCAACATGGGAAAATGCCATCACTGACAGCATCGATGAAGAATACAAACAACTGGTTCAGCACCTCCATGATTGTGCGAAGAATGCCAAAGAGAGAAACCCACAAAAGGATGCCTGTCTTTAAAACTCTCAAGCTCATTTGCCCACATGGCCAGGCGCGAGCCTCAGGCAACCAAATGCTAATGTCCAAGCTCGCAAAGCAGTGTAGAGAAGCAATAAAGGAGGACCTCAAAGAGAGAAGAGCAGAAATACTGGAAGATGCAGCAGAAGCTTGGAAAAACATTTGCAATGCCTGCCTGTACTTTGCCAACTCTGAGACCAAGATGACTGTCCTCCGATGTCCTAATGGATCTATCACATCTTGGAGAAAGTCAATGGAAGATTATCCATGACTTCTACTCAGATCTCTTTGATAGCCACATCCACCTGTCCACATACGAAATTCTGTGAGAAGGATATGTTGTTCCCAACCTTCTTCCTTCTAAAATCCGACACGCCATTTTGTTGGTAAAGAAGTGAACAGCACCCAGCCCAGACAAAGTCAGACCCAAACACCTGAAGAATCTGCCGTCAGTACTCATCAATACACTGGCTCAGCTCTGCACATGCTACCTGTCTGAATGTAATGTGCCCTCCCAATGGAAAACCAGCAGGACAGTTCTATTGTTCAAGAAGGGAGACATTCACAACATTGGCAACTATCGCCCCATCTGCCTGTTGTCTGTCATCTACAAGCTGTTCACTCAAGTCATCCTGAACAGGACTGGCAGAACATTAGATGAAGGACAACCATGTGAGCAAGCTGGCTTCTGAAAAGGATTCAGCACAATCGACCATATCCACACGGTAACCAAGCTCATTGAGGTTTGTAGGGGAGTACAAGATGCTGCTCTGTCTCACGTTCATTGATTTACAGAAAGCCTTTGATTCTGTAGAGACTGAAGCAGTCATCGAAGCCCTAGCCAAACAGGGCGTTCAAACCCAATACATCAAGATCCTTTGTGAGCTGTATTATGATTCACCACCAGGGTCTCACCATTGTACAAAAAAAATGAAAGAATCACTGAAGTGAAAATAACTCAATCATTACCTCACAATCATGTGTATGTGCGTGTGTGTGTGTGTGTGTATGCTGCGTATGTGTGTGTGTGTGTGTATTACCTGTGGCCACAAGTGGAAGGGGAGGTATGAAAGCGCTTTATTTTTTTGTCTTTATGATCACACCTGGCCACGCTTAGGGTTTATTCCTGGCTCTGCACTCAGAAATTACTTCAGGTCAATCTTGGGGGACCATATGGGGATGCCTGAGATTCAACCTGGGTCAGCCACATGCAAGGCAAATACCCTGCCCAAGGTATTATCACTACAGCCCTAAAAAAATAAAGTTTTTTTTAAACTTTAAACACTATGATTTACAGAATTGCTCGAAGTATAGTTGTTTCAATATTTCAATACCAGTTGTGCCCTCACTTCCACCAATGGCCCACCCCGCCACCCTGATAATATTGCTTATTACAACATATACTCATAGTGGATTTACTGAGCTGTTAGGTTTAGTTAGGGGTCAAATGGATGGGGCCGGAGTGATAGCCCAGAGGGTAGGGGCGTTTGCCTTGCATGCGGCCGGCCCTTGCCGGCCTGGGTTCGATCCCGGCATCCCATATGGTCCCCCGAGCACCGCCAGGAGTAATTCCTGAGTGCAGAGCCAGGAGAAACCCCTGAGCATTGCCAGGTGTGACCCCCCTCCCAAAAAAAAAAAAGCCAAAAAAATGGAAATGTTACTGGCGCCCGTTCGAGCAAATCGATGAATAACGGGATGTCAAGTGATCAAGTGATCAAGTGTTAGGTTTAGTTGGGTCTTTCGTGCTATTGTTTTCACTCGTGAGCTTAGTGGGCATCTACTCCGTCTTCCCACCTAATTTCCTTGCTTCTCCTGCTTGTCAGCTCTGTGAAGTTCGGAGGTGCAGTGCAGCAGCTGAAAGGCTGAGTGCTACAGATGCCTGCGAAGCTGGGACCATCAGCTGCAGGTGTACCTGGTCTCTCTGAGGTCAGGCCTGAAGCTGGGCTGTTTCTCTAGGTTCTGTAGAAGACTGATGTGGGTGAGTGGAGCACTAGGCCTTTGGCAGAGTGGGGACTCAGCCGGCCTCCTTCCCTCCTAGGGTCCAGAGATCTTGGCCCAGTATCATCCACGTCTTCCTGGGATAACTCAGCTGCTGGCATCATTCTGGAGATCAGTCCAGCAGCTAGGCTGTTTCTCTGGCAGCAGCCTTAAAAACACATAAGAATGCTAGGAGTGGTTCACTCTCAAGATATAAACCGGGAGTGTCTGCCCAACAATAGCTCCCCAATTTTGTGCTTCCCCAAAACCACTGAATGATGCACCTTTTTGCTTTTTGGGTCACGCCTAGTGATGCTCAGGAGTTACTTTGGGCTCTGCACTCAGGAATTACTTCTGACGGTGCTCAAGGGACCATGTGGGATGCCGGGGATAGAACCTGTATCAACTGAGTGCAAGGCAAATGCCCTACCTGCTCCTGCCCCCTGATGCACTTTGAAAGGGTTTGTTTTACCTCAGTTTAATGGGTTGGGTTCTCAGCCCCCTGTGTGGTCCCCTGAACTCTGCCAGGAGTGATCCCTAAGTATAGAGGCTACGATATGTCCTGAGAACCACTGATTGTGGCCGAAGACCAAAACTAACAAAACAGGACAATGAGCTTGTAGGGCATTTGTCTTGCATGTGACTGACCTTGGTTCCATCCTTGGCATCTCATATGGTCCCCTGAGCACCGCCAGGAGTAGTTCCTGAGTGCAGAGCCAGCAGTAATCCCTGATCATAGCCGAGTATGACCCAAAAAGATCCCACACCCCAAGAAAACAACAGACAAAAAAAAAGAATGAAAGAAAACTAAGCAAAATTATCAGGAGCTGAAGAGACAGTACAAAGGTCCAGCTGTGTGCCTTACATGCAGCCAATTCCATCTGATCCTTGGTGCCACCCTATTGGTTCCGAGAGCACTACGAGGAGTGATCCTGAGCATAGTGAGGGAGTAAGTTCTTAGCATCACTGAATGTTTCCCCAAAGAAATAGTAAAAAATAAAAAAAGAAAGGACTATTTAATGGTCTATACATTATTATTTCAATAGTGGAACCTCATTCCCAATGACTGGAGACGTTACTGGTATCTACTCGAGCAAATTGATGAACAATGGGAAGACAAGTGACAAGTGAAGTGGTATTTAAAAAATGCTATTTTTCTCGTTTAACAGATGCCAAAACTGAGACACAAAAAAAATTAATTTGTCTGGAGTCCACAGCCAGACACTAGAGCTACCAATTGATTTTTGATCTTGCTTTTAAAAGCAAATTTACTTGGTTTAAAAGCTTAAAAGTAGGGGGCCAAAGAAATAGTGTGGTGGGAAACCAGAGCAATATATGGTGGATGGAGCATTTGCCTTTCATGCAGCAGACCTGAATTCAATCCCTGTCATTCCATATGGTCCCCCAAGCACTGCTGGGAGTGATTCATAACTCCCAGGAGGAGAGTAACCTCTGAGCACTGCCGGGTGTGATCCAAAAAAGAAAAGAAAAAGTGTGGTGGGTAGCATGCTTGCATTGCAAAGGCCAACCAGCTTTGATCCCTGGTACCACTATGGTTCCCTGAGCCCTGACAAGAGTGATCAGTGAGCATAGTCAGGAGCAATCCCTGAGCACCACGGTGTTCTCCCAGCCCCCCAAAATAAAAAATCAATTTTTAAAAAGAGAATATGTATCATTAACAGCATAGAAACTACGTATATCTACAATATTGCCATTCCTTTTTGTTTTAAAAAGAAAAGAAGAAAGGAGAGAGGCTGATAAGTAAGGGAGAAAGGAGGGAGACTTTCCTGTCTGGCTCCCAGGACTCTTCCGAAAAAATCAGAGGGGGAGAGACACAGAGAGAGAGAGAGAGAGAGAGGGAGAGAAAGAGAGAGACAGAGACTGATAGAGAGATAGTCGAACAGAGAGAGACAGAGAGAGACAGAGACACAGAGAGAAAGAGAGAGAAGGCAGACAGAGAGAGATAGACAGATAGATAGATAGACAGAGAGACAGAGAGAGACAAAGAGAGAGACACACACACAGAGATCTATTCCCATACTCCTTTGGGTTTCCATTTTCAGCTCTTCCATTCCTGCTTTTCAATGAGAGACCAGCAACCCTCCAGGATGAGATGCTCAGATCTTTGGCACTCGTGAGGTTCTCAGTAGAATGGGGGGTCTTTCTGTGACATCTTGGCTGATGCTTGCTCAAACTCTAGATACAGGATTTTTCTCTTTCAGAATAGTCGTTGAGGCTGGAGAGATAGTTTAGGGCTTGCCTTTAATGTAGCCAACCTGGGTTTGATCCCCTGACATCCCATATTGTCCCCTGAACACAGCCAAGTAAGCTCTAAATACTTCTGGGTGTGGTCCCCCAAACAAAAACAAACAAAAAACAACCTTGGTATGACTGAGTTCTTTGGTATTTAAAATTTAATCATATGATCAGAAAACAAATGTTAACATTGTCCCTGTGAACAGAATAAAAGCGCTATTAGATTCTTTTCATGTAATTTCAGTTGCTGTAATTTTATGGATCATTGTTAAACAATAATGGCTTTTAGCACATTGCCACATGTTGGCAAGACAC